>JAZBGY010000020.1:122592-186397 GCA_037414755.1 Lydus trimaculatus
ACTTGATAGGAATTTAATTAACCTCCAAATCGGAGGGATGTATTTTTCAGTTTCAGATTGTACCTATAATCAACTCTATTATTCAAACACGAATATTCAGTTCATCAAGTAACTGAATAGATACCTATCGAAAGGTCATTGACTTGTTCCTATATAAGTAATTATTACAAGATCAAATACACCCTAGAGATGTTTCAGATATATTTTGTTTAATTGTGTATGTTTTAAATAAATAAATAAACAAATTACTTAACAAAATACAGTAAATTTCCGGAAATTCATGTAAAATGTTCATAATTGTTTGTTATAGGTACAGATAATACAAACCGTTGAATCTGGGAACTGAGCACTGAGCACACACACACACACACACCACCGTTCATGAAACAAATTGCGATCTTGTTGTCTTTATTGTTTCGTTTATATAAAGGGTTGCACTTACTGTTTTCTTAGGATTTCTAAATTAAATTAAATATTTGATAATTAATTATTAATGATGAACGATTTTATTATTAAATTGTTTATAAATTGTAACAAGTCCTGTTTTGATTTTGTTTTTTTTTTTTTTGGAGGTAAACAGTAAAACACTTTCCCGCCCGAATATGTCCTGATGACGTCATTTTTTTTTGCAATACCTGTAATTGATCAGTAGTGACGTTGTTTACATTCGGACATGTACATTTTCTCAATTTCGTGCTAATTTTCTATTGTTTTATTATTAAATTTAGAAACAAATATTTACGATTAGCTAAATGTTAATGTTGGTTAGTGAATAGTGATGTTTATAAAATTATATGTAGGTACTCGTATAAAAATGATTAACAAATTTGGTGGTTATGAATATTTGAATGCATATACCATTTGGGTAAGTAGTAGTAGTGGTAGTAGAGATTATGTTTGTTTATTTATCATCAATTATGTATTAGATAGATAGGTACCATTGGTTATTTTGCTAATGATTGTTGTCAAAAACAAGAAATGTGTGTGGAGGCTTACAGATTGCGTCCAGTTTCCTCATTTTAAATAAAACATTTTACAATTACAGATATTTATCTATGAATCAAAATAAAAATACTCTAATTTAAATATACGTAGTAACATTGTTTTAACATTTTCGTAAATTTATTCCGATTTCTCAAAGAGCATCGTAGATCCTTTATCTCTTAACGAAAACAGATTGCCTCACATGATGGTCAGTAAGTAAATTTGCTGACAATTGTTGCTATGTTCTAACACAGAGAGTCAACAAATATAAAATTGTGTTCCTTTTTCAAGTGATTCTTATGATAATAATCGAAACAGATACTTCCACAGAGATTTCAGGTTGTATAATGTTCACACAGTTTCACAGGGTCGCGTTTATACCTATAAGTTACACCTATTTTGTAAAGACGCCAATTTATCAGTTCTCTGTTAATTAAAGGCAATAATCTGAAATTACTCTGAATGTAATTAGAATAAATATGTAGGCATTAAATTTTGCAGAATGGCGCTCGGTATACTTCCCCTAGATAATTGCAACCCTACAGTTTCATGTTAAACATTGATTTCATGAAAGTCCATAACTTTTCAGTAGTTTATTGTTCTTAAATCCTTTAAACAAACATTGTTTATTGAATACCTACCTCCTACCTTTACATAAATGCACGTGTAGAACAATAAACAATGTTATTCAAAAAAATAATTAAAATAAACCGTAGGTAAATATTTCTTCTATCTAAATATGTAAATTTAAATAATTTATTGTAATAGTTACATTTGTAATTTGTTTCATTTGTTTTATTAATTATGTAATACCTACTCCCCTCTTACTGGACAGACCCATAAAATGTTTTCAATTTGTTTTTCACAAAAGCCTTGAATTTCATTAAGCAAATTTTATAAATTGTTCAATTATTTTAGCAATTAAACATTTGAATCTTTTCAGTATTCGAATCAAATCCACAGTTGACTGGAATAAAGGGTGTATTCACCTCAGCTACTTTACATATTGGCGGTTATGCCATTTCCTAAATATTAACTTGAAATCTCCCAATCAAAATGAATCAAATATATTCATCTTTATATTCCTTTTATAGGTATCTTTTCACATATGTACGATACATATGTGTAACTTATTTTTTTATATACCTGTTTCTAGCTATAGGTGTAGGTATAAAGACAGTTATTTTGGAAATCCATTTCCATTCATATTAAAGCTTTCCTTACAAAATAGATTTCGTTATGTTAATTTGAACAAATGTAAAGTTTGAATATCTTCGCTCAATCATGTGTCGGAATAACTTGAGATGGATGAAAGGATGAATTAAAATAGATTTGCGGCTACAAAGAAAGATAAACATAAAAAATAAATATATACAAACGTTCTATTGTAATTGTAAAATTCTACTATTGAATATTTTCAATGATGTTTGTGGATTAATGTAAATATTCCAATAAGAACGTTATTTCAAATGTTCTATTATTGTATTATTGGTTGTAAAGGATGGATTACTTTGGGTTTTACTACAATCTAATCCCTTCCATTTTCTATCATTCCTTTTTGTCCTCCTTTTCTCATTTAAATAAAGTTGAAATCAATTCTAATTTCTAAAAAAATACTAGTTGAAATGAATGATTTGACGACACTAGCTATTTAGATTAACAGCAAGGAGGCTATAAATGTTCTATATTCAAGGATTTATATAACGATTATATATAGTTGATTTTCCTTTTTGTAACTGTTTTCACATCAAATTCTACCTTACGAGTATTCGTAATTTCTATTAGAAATTGTATGAAATTCAACATCAACTTCAAGAGTTAATTAACTTAAAACTTTCTATCACAAATTAATTTATTGTTGTACCTACTCAATGTACTGAACGTTGATGTGTGTGTGTGTGCATGTTACAACCATGATGCTGTCTGTCCGTTAAATTCCATCTAATTTCAGATAGTTCAAAGTAGTCTCTCTGGAATTAATAGCTGAGAATACAAAACAATTTGTTTTAAATATTCAGAACACACTCACTACAACAGTGGAAATTGCATCTTAAACTTGGAACATAAAATTAATTAACATTCTACGTATTTAACAAATTAATAAATGCAGCAACATAGGTAGCACAATATACTTTTACTGAAAATCAATGTAATGCGAGGATTTAAAAGTGATCGTAAATCAAAAAAAAAAAAAAACAGAGAAAAAAAAACGTTTTGCACAATATTACCATCACGTTTCTGTTTTATTTATTCTACAAAGTATTCTCAACAATTTCAGTAACTCTCTACTCGTAAAATATGATTCAAATTGGTTTTTATTAAATTTGAAATAAACTCATATTGCAAATGTATTTATTCTAACTAGGGCTGTTTATATTTGACTTTTAGTCTAGACATAGGTAAATCATAATTTGCTCATTTCTCTAATCCTAACAGTTTTGTTGATTTAATTACTTTTTAGTTAATTTTATAGTTTCAAGTATCACCTATATTTCAACCATTTCACAACTTTAATAATCTCTAATGAAAAACATAAATATAACAGATGATAAATAAAATCACCGCAGTAATATGGAAGCGTTTTTTTCATCAAATGCTTGCCTTACTTATAATGAAACAGCTACATTATTCTTTAGTTCACTTTCTTCCCCTTTAGTTAAAACTTCATAATCGATGAAAACATGAGATTTTTCTCACATCTATTAAATTCATTTTGAATATTAATCGTTGTACATTGTTGCGACTACATTGCTATTATATTCTCATCGGTTTCAGATGTTTTACATTGTTATCTTGACTGTGGTATCTCCTTTAAACTATAATAATAGTAGCTAATATGTACATATACATATGTACAGTATATGTTGGGATTGTTTAATGGTAAATTATATTAGATCAAATGGTAAACTTATTACATCAAGAGTGTTTCCATAGGAATAATTTGCTTCATAAATCTAGAGTTACAATAAAGACTTACAATCTTGTAGAAGGGATATCCACAAATCATGTGTGACATTTGTGAATGTTGGCATTAAAGTTATGATTGTATTTGAGTATGAATTTATTTTAATTAAATTAAATACGAATGAATTCGAAGATAACAACCACAAGAATTTCTAAAGTAAAACAAACAAACCGAAACTGACAACTAAAAGGCCAAAAAAGTAAACTGACCAAACTAATTATTAAAATTCACGAATATTCGTACATAGAACCTGCAAATAAAATCGTATTTTCTTGTAAGATATTTAATATAATCTCTATGGAGTATGTGTGCGTGTTATTAAATATTCTATGGACTCATTTTATAAATGAAACTATTCACTCACGTATTTCTACATAAAATTCGCATTAGGTTCATTAAAACTACAATGTACAAAAAGAAAATAGAAGGATAACGTGTAAAGAGTAATCTTTAAAATCCTCATGTAGTATTTTGTGGATTTTCACAATGAAAAACATCAAAGCTCAACTTTTATCCGGTTCCTGTTCACTTAATGAGTTTGTGTGATCAACATATCAACATCAATTATATAAAAAAAAAGACAAATTGTTAATCTATTTGTAAATGGTACAAAAACAACACAAAGTACACACAATTCTAAAATTAGAAGAATTAGCACGCGTTTTTGTTTTTTTTTTTTAGCCAAGTATAAGTGTAATTTGTATTTATTTGTCAGTAATTAAGTGATGGTTGCGTGAGATTGTGTTGTACTGACACTGAAAGTGGGCTTTATTTAAAATTTATTCACAAAAGAACAATTAACGTTCAATAGAATTCCTTATCTAAATAGTCATTTTTGGATTAGAATAGTTATAACTCTTATAAATTGCTTTTATTCAACAATTCTTTTTGTAAATCACCACCAAACGATTCAACTTGATGCTAAAAAATATTTATCGTTATTTTAACGATGTTGCCTTTAATCACTCTTATTGTTATCGAATTGTTTTAATATTAAGAACAAATTTATTAATCTACATCCGTATAAATAATATTTTCAATAATAAATATTATTATTTGATGTAATTTTAAAAATAGAGCCAAGAGTTGTTAATTAAATAATATCGTTTATCTAAATGATTGCTTATCATTTATATAATTTTTATGTAAAGAATGCCAACTGTCCCTCTACTATATGACAAATTAATATGTAAAAGGCAATAGAGGCACTTTATACTGTCAGTATTTATGATTGATTGAAATTAAACCCCATACAAATAAAATATGTGCTTTTTTTTTAATTTTTCTTTATTAACTAAGGTTTATTCATTCTTTTTGTCTATTTTTAATCGATAGAGTATCAACATGCATAGTGCGTGCTCTTTTGTCTTGGTACAAAAACGATCGTATACACTATTTGTTTAATACTTCAACATTATTATTGCCAATACTCTGGTCTTATATTCTAATATTACTGACATGTTTGATATAACATCTCGTTATTTACATGATGTTTGATACGATAACCGCAGAACAGACAATGAGGAGTCGACACGCAGACACAACAAGATACCACCTTGACGTTACCATAAACCTACATTTTGCATGTTTAACGATTATATTGCTATACTAATTAAAGAGATTGGTTACAATTGATATAGCGTGATTAATATTAATCAGTCTACAATATAGGTATCATCTACCTATCATTTCAATAATTTGTTATTATCAAAAAAACTCACACTTAAAAATAGGCCAAATTGACGAAATAGTAATAAAGCATTTATTCTATTATTAGATATAATTACGTTTTTAATGCTAAGCATTAGAGAATGCCGACTTGAATCCAAAGTGATCTAAATGTATTTACCATTCCTATTCGTACAATTAGAATTTGAATTATTTTATATCAATATGTGGAGCAGCATAGTATTAAGACAAAAATTACCTTAATAACGTTGTCTCGTGACACAATTTATAGATTCTTCATGGGTTTAATTTTGAACCCTTTCGACTACGTAAAACGCTATGGAATTCAATAGATGCACTAACACTTCAAATTCAAGTAGGTACCTACCTACCTACAACATCCGAGATACTCGCTAAATACGTTCTATTTAATAATATAATTGTAGAGATCTGAACAGTATTGTTAAACCTTTTAATGCCTTTGTTACAAACTAAAATTGTTGACACGGAAATTGCAAGAATTGTAAAGTATCTAAGTTTTTTTTATGATTTACGATAAAGAATACGAATTGCTGGTTGCTATAACAAATGAAGCAATTATTTAAAAGTAATGAACGGGAGATTAGATGAAATTTAATAGAAGGAAACAACGTAAACGATGTAATTACAAGTACATATACAGGTACATGTGTAGATTAGGTACATACGTGAACCCTACATATCTTATAGGATACATAACTTTGTATGGCAACCTTATAATTTATACGAAACTGTCCAAGTTCTGTTGTAGTAGAATAGTAACATTGATCATGATAATGATGATGATGATGATGATGATGATGATGTTATAGTTATCGTTCATTGAAAACCTCTAACGAAGCTTTGTTGCAAACTGTACAAAACTTAATGTCAATACAATAACCGTAAAACTGAAATCTTTTAAACCAATTTATATGAATTTACTGTAGTAGAATTAATGAATCGATTCCAATATTGTTATGCCCTAGGAATCAATGAAACGAATAATCATTAAATAACAATGAGAGAAAACTTCATTTTTGTAGATATCTCTCTTCAGAATAGAAGTTTCTTAATTTGATGATCTTACACTAAACTTTAAAACTAAATTTATTCTTTTCTATCTTTCTCCAATGGATACAATTGTACACAGACACACATACATAAGTTGCTCTATTCAACATTTTCTTCAATTACCGCTATGGAAGAAGTACATTCAAGTAAATCAAAAATAAATAAAAATTACTTTTAAACTCTAAAGAATGGCAACATTAACTTAATGGGTTAGAAACATTTATTTGTAAAGCATAACTCTAAAATTTTATCAATTTATGCTTACTCTAATATCTGTAGATTATACTTACAAGTAAGATAAATATACTTGTGAAATAACCTCCTCCTATGCGTGTATGCTTTATAATTCTGTTGGATTTTATTCCATGCCCTATTATTATAAACAAAATCGTTCAAATAACTCTTGTTGTAGATTGAAAATTTAGTATTTTTTGTTTTTTTTTTTAAAATCATCAAAGAAAAACTTGTAATTTTAGGGTGCGCAAGCGTATATTCAAGTAGAACTTCAACTTGAAAACATGAAAGCTCGAAAGCTTGTGAATATAGTAGCGTGCGGGCTTTCTGCTGCAATAGTTAGAGTAAAGCTGAATATAAAATCAACTATCGTATTGATAAAGACTGAAAAATTTTATATAAAGTTTTTTTTTTGTAAAAACTTTTTTTAATAGTGGAACTGTATGGATTTTGGTGTGGAGAAAACTTACTGAGAAATTTGCATTGAAAAGATTTCAAAGTAAGAATTTTGTAAACTCCATTATCATTTTCAAATTTTTAAGTTAACTATATAGCGTTAAATTTATTATAAATTTAATTTTAAACATTAATGAGGGTTGCATTCAAGTTGATTATGAAATTTCAAAAGTTAAATGACGGTCAGAATTTATTAAGGTCGTTCAATACCAATCAATTGTAAGAAACTTGTTGTATACATATTGAAGCAGCTGAATGCCAATCAGTTATTATATGGAATATTAAGTGTTAATTTTGAATTTAAATTAACTCCAAACTGTTATTCAGCTAGATAAGACAGATTTGGTTCTTGATCCAATTATACACATCTATAGTGTAAATGTAATTTTCACGGTCTAACTATTTGATTGCCAAGTTGTAAATTGTCGATTTTATCAATTCCACTATTACTTGATGATTATTTAAATTTAAAGCGAAAATTTAATTAATTGAGTAAATCTTTATATAATCGTATTATTTCGTCACATTAAATCGTAGATAATTTATGTTTTAATTTTCTATTCTTCAATAAAATAGCCATAACTTGAAATTCGGTTATCCTTAATCCATTTCGTTTATTAACATTTCATTCGTTCTTTTACTGTTAGTGTGCCCTTAATGTTACACCTTAAATTTAATTGAATTTATAGAAATGACTCTGGCTACAGTATTTTTTCAGTTTTCAGTCTATTATTTGGATAGGGTCTCATAATTCAATTACGTAAACAAATTAACGCTAAATAAATTTAATATTACGATAATCAGTGGAAAGCAGGCGCTGGCTTAGCCACTTTAATATAATTTTGAATTTACTAAAAATAGATGAAATGCCTCTTTTATTATAGTTATTAGGTAGGTACTACTAAAAGCTAATATGTTCTGTCAATATAATGAAGACAAAGCGAAATATAATATAATACAATTACCTAACATTCTAAATTTGATAGCGCAGTTATTTTCGATGAAAAATGGTTGCAAACGATTAGAGTAAATAGTTAATATTCTATATAGATTACTGTAATCCAAATTTATAGTTTTTGATTGATCGATAAATAAATAAAAAAAAACAAAAAAAGTTTCAATTCAATTTTGTCAAATTTGTAATTTCATTATTGACATGTCGAAAGAACTTTTTTACGAAATTTCGTAATAAGCACAACAATGTTTCGTTTAAATTGTTCATCTCCCATAAAAACTTTGCCTCAATTCCTTCTTATCTATAGGTGAATTGCTGATAAATATTAAGGTTCCAGCTTCTTTTGTAACCTATTTTTCTGTATGAATGTTTTGAGTTGCTACAACTGAAACTATAGTACCCTAAGCCGGATGATATGTTCTTTTCCTTGTTTTTAGAAAATATGAAACACTTCAAGGCATTTATTCATTATTAAGTTTCAAAGCATTTTAACAAAAATTTGAAATTTGTGATTACATCTTTCAAGAAAGTTTTCCAAGTGTCTTTTATTCGATTTTAACAAGTTGTTACAAACATATATTTTGGAACAACATTCAGAAACGGAAATCGCTTTAAACACTATAAAGCTTTCTGGTATTACACTGATTGCTGTCAACTACCAGCTAGATGGACAGCTATTATATTGAGTTAACAAAAGAATAAGAGGCATTTTCAACCAAAACTTGATAGAATAGCTATATTTTATGTTATAAATAGATATATTCTGCATATTTACTGAATAAACCTGTAAATTAAGATTTTGTTTTGAAAATCGTGTTATTTACAACATAAATCGACATCTAACCTAAATAGTAATATTTTCATATTTTTTCAAATGTAATTTCAACATGTAAACTCCAATCTAAATTTATTTATTTTGTTGATTTTACATTGCGTGGGAAATCCCAAAAAGATACCTAACTGTAATCGTCTATTATCTACTCAATAGAAATTGTTGCAACATTGAATTTAATGTTCAAAATTGTAAAGATCTCTTTTTCTGCTTCTAAAAAAAAACAAAAAATTCATTACTTGTATATTTACATAAAAAGCACAAAACGTTTCACAAACAATTAGTTCATGAAAGCTTCATTGTCTATTGTTTCTTTTATGTTTCATATTTGAAAAATGAATTGTAGGAGAAACAGTGCCCCATCCTTGCACAACTTTTGATTTATTTTCGACATACTTATGAACGATATGTTTTTCACGTTACTTTCGTAGATAGTTAATAATTAAAGATTAATTTGAAATGTTCTATGGATTTTGACATAGAATCGATAATGGATGGAATACTAACATGAAAAGAAGTCTGGATTTCATTATTTCTTAATTAAAACAAATCATTAATTATAATGTTGAGAGAATCTCGATTTACTGTTTTGTTTTTGACAAGTTTTATCTGTCTATATCGGCTTTTTAATTGATGCGTTTCAAAAATATTAAATTTTCAGCTGGATATTTGATTTACAATCCTAATGGTAATCAATCAAATGAGCTTACTGTATTGTCTCATCATGCTATTGTCACACCAATTTCATTCAAATGCAGAATTAATGAAATAATTTCAATAATTAACAAGGTTTAAAAAGAAAAAATGACACTCCTATGATAATAATATTGTCTTAAAGTTAAATTAACCAGATTAAACTTTCTCCAGTATATTGTTATAACAGGATTTTTCATTAATATTTATTAGAACATATGCCTGTTTATAACAATATCAAAATAATTTATTGGTTCACATTTTTATTGTTGAGTCACAGTAATATTAACCTACGTAATATCATTAGGTGCAGGTGTAAATGACGAAATTTTGTCTAAATAATCTATGAGAATTGTTATCAATTTGACATTTATTGGTAGACATAAATAAGTACTAATTATTATTACTATTTCAAGTATATAGTTGGAATCATTTCCAGATAATGAATCTAATCGTTTAGTGATTTTTAATGTTAAATAAGTCCCAATTACAACAATGTAATAAAAGCAGTAGTGATGTTGATCTAAATCTTTAGCTATACGTCTGCAGAGATTAGCCCATATTAAGAGAACCTAACGAAACAATGATGCACAGTTCTAACTTCTAATCATCATCAATTCAGTCAGGTCTAGCTAGAGTTTTCTCTATATGTTTGTTTTGAAATTACTGTAGTTGGGACATGAGTTATTATAAAAATAACAAATCCCCCCAATTACTGTCTTGTAAAGTACTCGTTAAAATGTCTGGGCGGGTAAATTAAGTGAAGTAGGTCCTAAGATAAACAAAAATACAAAAAAAAATGAGACACAATCGATTTGCTATAAACTATCATCATGGGAGGATTTTCTAACAAAACAATAATGTTGAACGAGAATATATGTCTGTTTTGCATCATAAATTACGACTAGACAAGCAATAAGTGTCTATGCCTGGCTTTAACGTGTGTTAATATACATCCGAGTAATACATTCGAGATTCAATGATCGTGCGATAATAAAAATAACATTTTTTTGCTTTCTATCTATGTATGTATGTATGTAGACATGCATATGTAGTACATACAATATTATGTTTATAATGTTACTCTGCTTTTTCATCATGCGACTAATAATCTAGGTGTGTTTGTTTGTATTGCTGTAGGTTGGTTTTTCTTTTTAAACCATAGAAATGTTATTTTAAGAGCATTTGACCTAGCGTTATATGTTGTATTCTCCATCGACCTGGCATTCCCTTTTTTGATAATTTTAATAAAGTTGCAAAAATATACCTACCTACGTGAAAAGCAAACTGTAAACAGCAGATGTCTTACAATTATTGTACTGATTTCATCCCCTGTAACACGACGTTGTGTAATTGATGTTTTATTTGCAGGAGTGGTTGAATTTTGAAGAACTCATCAACAGCATCTCTTCTAATCAATATGATAGAAATTCAATTCAATTATTGGACCTTTGTAATTACATTTACTATAGTAAATTCTATTATTTTCGATGTGATTTGTTGAGAGGGAAAAAAACGATAAAAGAAGGCAAACGAAATGGATAACAATTTGACTGAAAATAATGGTATTGAATGTGTGATAATAAATCCAAATAGTACATTGGCATCAACATATTTCCAATGTGCAGTTTATACAATGTACGCTATAATATTTGTTGTATCATTAATTGGCAATGGTTTTGTATGTTATATAGTTTTATCATCACCAAGAATGCGTACAGTTACAAACTATTTTATAATGAATTTAGCTGTTGGCGATGTACTAATCACAATCCTTTGTGTCCCTTTCACATCTGTCGCCCTTTTAGAACAATATTGGCCATTTGGTAGTTTCCTATGTCCAGTGGTCAATTATTCACAAGCATTATCAGTATTTGTAAGTGCTTATACATTAGTTGCTATAAGTATTGATAAATTTATGGTTATTATGTGGCCATTGAAACCAAGAATATCAAAAAGTTTTGCTACATCTATTATTGCTGTTGTATGGTTGATTGCTGGTATTACTGTATTACCAACAGGTACATTTGCAACATTAACACAACCTGATATTGTTGAGAATTCAAGTGAAAGGAATTTTTACGAAATGTGTGACATGTAAGTAAGATTCTATGTGTTTTCTTTATGATTATATGTAGAGATTCTAATAATTAGCAAAGATTGGCAAGGTTGGTGTAAAAATATTAACTTAAACTCACTTTAATATTACTCTTATTGGTATTAAGCAAAGCAGCTCTTACTAGAGGAATATGTTTAATGCTTTTCGAAATAAAAGCTTTAATTTTCGAATTTGACAAGATTATCTACTCTATAAAGTTCTATTATTTTGATTTCGAATAGAATAAAAGCGGTTTTGTTTATGTGGTAGCAAATATATAAAAAAAATTCCATTAAATTATATGAAATTATATGTTTATTGTTTAAAACTTTTGTCACATAACCATTTAATTTCGCTACCGTTGAAGCTGTTTAATAACGAACATAAATATAGTTTTAAAGGCACTCTACCGACCTGTCATTCTAATGGGAATTTTTAATTAAAACCTTTTACTAAAGCTATATTTCTACATGTACGTTTATTATTAACATTGTCATATAGGTACCTACCTACCTACCTACTATATTTCGAGAAGATTTATATTAAATATCTATTATAAAAGTTTAAATAAATTGATTGACAGGTTAATACAACAACAAAGCAAATCTAACAATAAGTCCAACCTATAGCTTCATATTGGATGATAAATTGTTATTTGGTTATTGCAGCTGTTTACTAAATAATAACATTTCATCATCAGATTGATCTTATAAAAGTAATGACGTATCCTTGCAAACTATATGAAGGCCAGGTCATAAATACATTTTCTCTAAACATCTTACTTGAATTAAATTTTGATCAACTGTAACGTAGATATATGAGAATTGGACATAAACTCATAAGATATGAATGACAAAAATAGTAAAGAGAGAAGTTGGCAGTAGCAGTTACTAAATAACAAGTTATTTCTACATTACGACTTCTTGCTTATCTTAACTAATGTAACAGAATACTGTAATTCATACATACATACATAGTATATGTATGTACGAACATTAATCTAAAGAGACTAAATTCATAAATGCAAAGTAGCTCAATAACAACGTTGCAACTATATGGAGCATAATGAATAGGTACGTCTTCAAGTGACTATTTATTATAAAATAAATTCATCGACAACTATTGAGTTACAGACAGAGTAATAGAAACAGTAACAATATTATTGTTCAATTTATATATGTAGATGCCTATTTTGTGAATCTAATTTGTAGGGATCTTCACATAACATTTACAATATATAGCATGATAACGGTTACTCTTGTCTTACAGTTAATTAATATCAACTTATATTACGAATTATAAACAATTTTGTATCACGATTTCTGTCTCTTAACTGTTGTGAAACAAGTTTAATTTGATTTTGAGATAACATTATGCCATAATTACACATTGTACAAATAGGAACAATACAAGAAATGTATGTATGTTTGTGCTTTTTGCCTGACAATGGGTTTTTGTTTGTGTTACTCGTTCAACAAACGCAATTAACAACAACATTCAATCAACCCACGTTTAGTTCAAATGACTAAACACAAATTTAACTTATTTATTGATTTTAGTTCAATTCAACATTTTTCTAGTATGCATCATTCTTATACAAATATCCTAGTTTTAGCACTCTTATCCAGTTTAAAGGAAACTTTCAAAGTTTTTCTGTTGATCCGATGATTCATTTTCTAATCTTGTAGTCGTTCTAATCGATGCTTTATTTTTATCAGAAATAAGAAAGAATTTTAGCAATCTGTTGGATCTACAGTCTGATTGTCAGTCAAAGACGTACTTGTTAGAATGCTCAGTTGTTTAGTCTCTTAGAAATGTACTGATCACCAGACACCATCAATCACTTAAATCTTTCAACTTAATTTAATTAAAATCTTAAAATGTAATCCATGTAAATTACTCTCTTAGTTTGTTTTTTGTTTTTTTTTTTTTACAATTTCTGTTAGATAATTTCTAAAGCTTACTACACCACATATAATTGAATTAATTTAAATGAAATCCTTTTCTAAATATTATTCCGGTCGACTGTCTTCTTTATAATAAATTTGAATATCTTTACAAACATTCCATTTACATCCATTAATTCTAGCAAATATTTAACGAATTTAAAACAGAAACATAAATCATTTATATTTGATTCTCCATATAACTTTTATATTATCCCATAATAAGTCGTCAAATATTGACAATAGCAATAAAAGCTCTAGGTGTAGCTTTAATTTATTTCTTTCTACCACAAAAGCATGTAAACTCTACTGTTTCTTTGTATTCCGTTGTATTAGTTATTATTATTGACACACCTTTCTCTTTACAAACGAAATTTCATTCAAATAAAATAAAAAAGTTCAGTCAATTCATGATTGGTGTTTTTTTATATATATATAGCTTTGGTGTGTACATCAATAGAGCGACGAAATCTTTTCTAAAGGAAATCGGGAAAGGATTTCCTTTCTTAAAACATGCAATCTTTTGAACAAGAAACGCAATAAATTGAATGTGAAAAGAATATATTTATAATGAATTACATATTTCTATGAAACGTTGAACATTTCTATTCTCAACAAGATAAGAAAACATAAATAATAGCCGATGATTTGAAATTAATTAATGACCACTTAAGAATCACGTAAACTCATTGTTGGTGTAGTAAGTAATTCTAGTTTCATCCAATTAAGTGTAGTAAATTGAGTACAAATTAACTGTCAAGTCAGTGATTAGTGTTTGGTAGATTGTGATTCTAATGCAATTTAATATATTTGAAAGTCAATGAAAAACTTAACTTTCAGCTTTTAGATTTCATCTAAATATTTCCCAAAGAAAAGCTATAGACTAAGGTAATTTAGAATTTTGCTTGTGAACTAAAGTTTAATATGCAAAAGACTGGAAGCGAGAATAAAGTTGACATCATTATTACTTAGATGGTGGGCTCTTGTATTAATCATGATTCAGCAATTAGCTATGAGTGGATAAATATGTTTTGCCAATATAAATTACCATCAGATCGCACTAAACGAAGCGAAGAATCTTATATAAATGTTGTCTAATTAGAAAGTTTTCTAAAAATCGTTTTATTTGATTGATATTTAATTCAAATTCCTTTAACAACATTTAAATTCTGTGGTGTAAGAGACTTACAAAATTATGTAATAGTTAGGCCTTCCCAACAGTTGAATTCATCACTAATTTTCAACAGAGATACCTGTTGCATATGCATAATGTATGTATGCTCTAATTCTACAAATTCCCATTAATATAGCTTGAAATGAATAAATCACTTATTCATTCGAATCACTAATTTAGAATACAATAGATAATAATTAATAGAGTTTTGTTTATTTTGCAGTTACTTATGCCAAGAGGATTATTCACAAGTTGGTAAAGAGTATGGTATACTTTATACAAAGGTTTTGATGGTTCTTCAATATATAGTACCTTCAGTTGTGTTACTTTTCACCTATACTAGTATAGCAGCAGTTATATGGTGTCATCGGATACCTGGAGAAGCTGAAAATTCCAGAGATAAACGAATTGCCAAGTCTAAACGGAAGGTAAGATGAAATACAACTGAAATTTCTACACTTACATATAAAACAATATACTAGGCTAAACAACATCCTAACTTGCTGACTAGATGCCATTTAGATGGTGTGCACTGTAAATTATCCTATTATTTTACATTAAGAATTGATAAGGTTTCTACTCTATGTTTAAATCCAATTACCTTTTATTTTTCTAAAAAAATATTGTGGTATCTTAGAGATATGCCTTTAAGCACCCAAATGGTATAGAATAACAAACGTAAATTGTTGTGTTGCTAAACAGACAGACTTTCTGCTAATCCATATTGTCATTACTTTCTACTTATAATATAATTCTCAACAAATTTTGTAATAGAATATGCAAAATTTTATCTAGAAAAGATTCTACTACAATGTTATCAAACTTAACATATTACGAATTTACATAAATTCCAGCCTTACACGACAATCGCCATGAATATTTACATTTTAAAAACTTTGGAGCAAGGAAAGTATACGTATTATGCTTGTGTTTACATATCGATACGATCATAAGAAATTACGTTACGTTATCTGCTTCTCTATAAAAACATAATGAAGTTCTTTTTATAACGGAAAAAATCATAAACACTACGTGTAGTTTGTTGAAATAAATGGGATATCATCCCGGCGCCTCCACCATTTTTTCACATTATGCACACATTACGCACTTTTCAATTTTTTTTTGTTGTTTACACTTTTGAAAACAAAATGTTTTGTATGTGAAATTATGCTGCATACGGTTCAAATAATAATTTCTATTCTATCAAAACGCTAAATTACTTCTGCTAGGATAATTTTGGTTATGTTTGCTGGAAAAAAAATGATCAATAAACCCAACAACAACACAATCTAATAATAAATTTAACACACAACAACTTTCCTCATCAATTACATTATCTGTCATCTTTAATAAATGAGAAAAATTAAAGACAACCAGAAAGTCTTATATCTACTATATAGACATAGAAGTGTTACGAAATTGCTGTCATTCAAAATACATTTGCAGAAATGATGTATTCTCATGTGGATAAAATATATTTTAAATTTGTAAGATTATATCAACAGAAAGTACCTATATGAGTAAAAGTAGAAATCACTATAAGTACCTACGAGCAAGCGTCTTATATCGTCAAATCTAAAAGATTGACATTTCATTATCTGGAACAGATCAAATCAGTATTCCTGTCAAATAGATTCAATTCACTTGAATCGTAAAATTATTCCATCATTGATGATTAAAAATAGAAAATTGATTTTGCAAAATAGAATAAAAATATGCGACAGCTGCCTGCTGAATGACACTCTTACAATTACAATGATACTTGACAAAGTCTGTTGTAATTCAAGTAGGTACTTCTATTTGCTTGAAAGCTCAACTTAAACAGGAAATAACTCGTTACATATTACGAAATCCTAATTATACAGCAGTCATAAGTTATTACAACAAACTTATAGAACCAGTCAAGTGTCACAAACTGTTTATTATTTAAATAAGAGAATTAAATATACATCTGCATCACAACTTTAAAACTCAACACAACTAAATCTTCACAAAAACACTTTCATTTGTAGACGTTATTGGAGGTGTGGTATCAATTCAAGTGTCCCTATTTAATTCACTATGGACAGACGATAATCTACATAAACAATCTATTGATGTTGGAAGGCTTAATCACATTAATTCAAACACGAAATGAGAATATATCTAGAACTAAATTCCAAATCAGTCATAAGGTTCATCTGTTGAAATGTCCTTTCATTAAATTTGCAAATCGTATTGGTTACAATTCAAATTCCCTCTTTCCATAAAACTTTTCAATCCTCCTCAAATGTCTCTACAGAACAGTCAATCATTTCCTGTTCAAAGATGTGTTCAAACTACTCTATACGTTATAATCCATTTGACATTTTGTATATTTCTAATTTCCTTATGTTTCCATTTCCGAATATATTATTTCTACATCGCGTAATGCTACCTTTTTTCATTATTTTTTCGTTATTATAATTCAATTATTTCTAAAAAATTGAACTTTAGTTCATTATATCTAGAAAGAAGATAAAAATGGATTTTTCTTTTCGTTTTCCCTATTCTGTTAGAAGTATTTTGGTCGTAAAAGGTGTCTGTCGTCTTTGGACATATACAACGACAACAAAACTTATTATTTTTTATGAGGATATCAATAAGTCTCCGTAGGTGTGTGTGTACGATATGACTGTATGTGTTTCAAATTTTGATATAATTTCACGTATTTGGTTTCCATCACATTCCAAATATTTACATACATATACCTACATGTTATGTACGTGTGTATCATAACGTATACAAAGTTGTCAACACAAAAATGTCTAAACTGTTATCCCTATTTTACCTCAAATTCTGCATTAGGTATAGAGGTATATGAATATTTTCATATAATCTAGAAAGGGTAATGTTTTGGAAATTAGGGTCTACATTCCTTTTATAATATAATGTAACTGAAAGAATTTGGTAAATTTCATCGTAATTTAGTGATAGAAATGCTAGAACTAGAAAACCGCATGACAAGTGGTCATGAGAATGATGGTTGTAGAATTAGAACGACTATTTCGATCCTTAATAATAATAATAATAATTGTTATTATTAATTTAATTGGGTTTGTTTAGATTTGGTGTGGTAGTGGACATACCTATAATGTTATTTTTTGTTTATTGTATAATTTCTAAAACCACTACATGTAGGTATATATAATTAAAATCAACTGGGCAATAGAAACTACAATCTAACTAAAACTTTGCTATAATAGTTCTAATGATAAACAACAATAGATTGTTATACTATGTTGTTTAGTTTAGTTAATTACAAAAGGTGAATCTGTGGTAAACATGCTTAGGTACCTATGTATGTATTTTATGTAAATATGTTGAATATTTCTTTACAGGTAAATTAATTTAAACAAAACATGTTGTTTGAATGCTTTTTTGACAAACTTACAAAGTTTTTAGTCATCTTGTAGTGTCAATAATTACTAACACACCAGATATGTTTTAAGTAGAACAGTATGAGGAGAATATTTAAAATGTTTCACACATAAGAAAATTATTTTGCAAATAGGTCGAATTTTTTTTTTCTATTTTCAATTAAATCTACAATTTCTTACACTATTAGTTTCTGTAAAAGAGAAGTCTAACCATTGATATTACGCATCAATAAAGCACAACATTCGTTTCAATTTAGTGTTCAAAACAAACAACTCTCTAAAAATCTAATAAAAGCTGGAAGCTTTCAACTTTATTAAAACTGTTTCTCTACAATCTTATTTAGATAAATGTTGACACCACTTGTGGTGTTTACAATAAATACTAACTATATTTTTGCCGCTTTGTCGATATAATCTTTATTTTCATTCATCTTTCACCATATTCGTTCCTCATTCGGTTAAGTTGAATTTGGTTCAGTTGAGTAAGACCATGAAATCAGGTCACTATAGTCTTAATACTTCTCCAACAAACTGTCGGATATTGAAGTATAAACTTGAATATGAGTGGAAAGCTTTGCAACTCCTTATAAAACTGTAAAACCATTGATCGTATGATGTGAATTTCACAGATTGTTTCTATACAGATGAATTGTTGGATTTATTGAAACAATTGTAGGGTAATTCCTTTCTTATGCTTTTGTTTTCAATTATATTGATTCAATGTAAATATTCCAAATATTTTGGAATCTATTTACATGCAATTTGTTAGAATTCTAATTTTATAAAAAAAATTGAATGGTTTTTATGTTGTCAAATGCAGATTTTTCCCCATTTATTCCAATATAAATAGCTCAATTTTATAAAGCATGATAGTTTGGCATAAATATGCCATTTATTAGGTGAGGTGATACAATATGGAAAATCAATAAATCATCTAGTAACTACAATATCAAATATGCATCATAAAACGTTCGTTAACAGACAACAATACTAATTTGATCTTGTTTCCAACCTTTTAGTGTTTCAATTTCATGCATATGAATTCAAACACACAATAGATACAATATATTAGATTAGTCTTCGGTATATACCTACGTGTTGATGTATTCACGAATAGTTGAAAAGAAATATTAGAAACGTTCATTTCTGATTAATGTGACATACGTACGTGACACGTATTATAACGTGTCACTGTCACGTGTTGTGACATGTTATGATCTATTTTACGTTGTAAATGTTAACAAAACTGATTTGAATGCTTTTATTCTTTTACCTTTTTGATCTGGTATGTTACTCGGTTAACTACAAATTTAATTATAAATTGAGTTAACCATAAACAATTTATGAACCTCATCATAACAAAATTCAGGAATTTAATATTATGCACCTATGCATTGTTAAAGGGGATCTTTTTTTTTAATGCACTGTCAAATCTTTTATAGACTGCCACAATCAATTGTAATAACAAAAATAGTAACAGTTCCTGTTTATTATCATTCCTGATAGAATATACAATAGAAAATAATAATTTAGATGGATCCTATAATGTGAAGAATCAATGTGTAGATAAGCTAAAATGAGAAAAATTGAGAAAACAGAAATTGCACTTGCCAAAAAGCTCTTGATGTAAATGTGATTTCCTTATAATGGAACAGAAATTGAAAAGAGCAGTGCATCTATCAACTGTTGTAATGAATATTTGAAATGAAAATTCAATAAAAAAAAAGAACACACAACGTTTTCAAATATAGATCCAGTTCTGATAATTAATTTGATTTTAAATATGTAGGTACGTAGTTTAATAGAGTTTCAAAATTTGTATTACACATTACTTATGAAAAATTCAACCAACATGTCCCATAATTAATAATGACAATGTACAGAGTAAAATTAAACAATTATTATAAATTTATTATACCTCAAGGTAAATAAATAATTAAATTTAAAGAACATAATTTAGATAATAGGCAAATTAATTATTAATAAATTCATTGTGTCTATGTTCTAATAGCTACAAGTTTAATTGTAGGTACTATCAGTGTCTGTAATTTGTGATAAAAGAAAATCTTGAACAATTAAACGTTCATCTTTAATGAAACTTTGTGAATCTGAATCGACTAGATAATACACGAACAAATTACACAGTTTTAACACAAAGAAATTGTGATTTTTACAATCTCATCTTTTCCGCTTCTTTATGCGCTATAATCATTGATTCAATTATTTTTTATCATAAAAAGATTCTTTTCTATATTGGACATCAGAAATATTAATTAAATTTCAACATGACATAGTTTGTGATTTGTCTTTAATGACAATATAAATAACGTTCACTGAACAGTTATATCGCCAACAAAAGAAATGACAGTATGTCAGTGTATTATTGATTCAGCTTTTACTATTAGATAGAAGTCTAACACTCTGAAAAATTGTGTGCATCATTATTGATTTTATAAATATTTCAGTAAATACAGCAACTTTCTGTCTGTATTTAAAATAAAATCTCCATCTACGTTCGTTACTTACTTTCATTATAGATCGTCTTGTTATTAGAGATGATTATTCAATTACCTATTTCCGTAAATTGTATAATTAGTAGGAAAGGTAATATAATCTTTAAAAAGAGATAAATTGCCTTAGCGTTGTAAAGATGTTGAACAGCTTTCACAAGAGTCATGAGTCACGACAAATTTATATTTGGTTGGCAACGTGTTACAAGTGCTACTGACAACATCTTAAACATTGTTAAAGCCTAGACAGAGTTGATGAATCTTTCTTACACATGATGGTGAAAATAACTAGAAATATTGAGAAAAAAAAACACCTATACATGTCAATTTCCTGTAACAATGTCTTTATATTTCTACAATTCAATTTAATTATATAGGACCGTATTATTCCTAACTTTTATGTTCGTTGTTTTCTCGAAAGTCACTAGAGCTGATTAATTAAGTAACAATTTCGAACTGAAAGGTGGGTATGGCGGCCTAAAATCTCTTACAATTACCAGGTACCAGGTACTTGGAAGTTGTAGTCAAGATTTCAAATTTATAATTTACAATTGTAAGCCAACGTTTTTAAAAAGCTCATATTGTTAAGTTGTCAATTTTCAATTAACAATTAATTTAACCACTTTATATAACAGAATGATACCCGATACCTTTTTTTGGTTGGATGAGCTTTTTTAGGACAACTTAAACATAAAAGAGCTGTACTGTTATAAATTGAAACATAAACAATACGTTCAACCACTTGAAGGTTTTGTTTTTTTTCTGTTGTAATTTACAAAACAAATAGGACATTAATTTTTCTAATTTGACACTGATTGCATCACAAGAGAGATTGCCACTTTTCTATAAAAATTCTATCTCATTATAAAATTAAATTCCCCTTAATTAAAGTGAGTCTAATGTTCAAGGAAGTTTATACTAATTTTAGGGAATATTAAACTCATGAAATCTTGGTTATCGTTTGACCACTTTTTGTTCAATCTTGATGGTCTCGATGGTAAATTACCATATAGAAATGCAGATTCATCTCTAAGCTTGTATCATACTGATTGTGAGCAGTGCTTGTAATTTAGAGGCTATTTTATGCCTGGAGGATACACTGCATTAACAGTGTAAGAAAGTCTATCCATTTTTATTTTTCCTTCTCGTTGAAACGATATATTTCCATTAATTCATTACATGTTTTATCACTTTTAGTTTTTTTACGTTCATTATAACGCTTTCATAACGTGGACAATTATTTAGCTGGAATTGTACGGTATACCTACATCTTACAATTAGAGCTATTTATAACAATCTCTTGTTAGGTGCTCTAGTAATTATTATAATCAAACAAATTAACTAACAACTCTACACCTAGGTACCTACATGTGATGTTATGTAAATGCAAATAAATAATTTACCCAGTATTAACAAATAATAAAGATTAATTAAATTTATAATTGAGTGGAAGAAGATGTATAAACTTTATTCGGAAGTTTTATTACAAAATTATTTCAATTATCTTTTGAATTCTGATAACAATAATCGATTATCTATCATCACATTATACTTGAACTATATAGGAGAAATTAACTGGAAACTAGAAGCTGGTGGTCTGTTCGCCAGTTTAACGTCAGACGCAATTATGTCACTCACAACTAACCAATTATTCTATTAATTATTCTATTGCTTGACTAATAAACTTGTTTAACATGTTCCTATGTATAGAGAGATTCACATAAAATTGTCCTGCTGTGTTTCCATTTAATCTTACAAAGGAGCTTTGCATGTCCACATATTATAGGAATTTTATACATGAACATTATACATATGTTAAGAATCATTAGATTATGATAAGGATTGTAGAAGATTTATTTATTTGGGAATAATAGGTTTGATCTTTATCACATCTCAATCTGTTTACATTCCACAAATATTTGTTATTATATGATGTTTACCATGAAAATTAGTGTCAAATATTGTTTTATTGATTCCTTAATCTAACTTTGGCAACATATTCTTATTATGATCACTCTATAGTCTCGAAAGACCCTTTAGACTAACAATAAGACTAATTCACTTTTGTAGGTCAATTTTGTTTGATATTGTCGAATCTTCTTTTGGATATCATTTTGATAACGGATTTATATTTCTCAAATGAAATCTATATGTATATACCTTCGTATGTTTTGCTGTTTATTAAAAGTTATTAAAGAAAATAATTTCAAGATAATTTAACTTCTTTGACGTTATTTTGCCCTCCTTCTAAAGTCAACATAAATATAAATAAATCTGTGCAAAGTTGAATCCTTTGAAGTGTTAAATTGGTTGAGAAATAGGTTGTTTTTTTTTTTGTTATTTTAATTTTTTAGTGTTAAAATTGACTACCTACAACCATCATTTGAAATATGTTTCTGTAATTTAATAGGCTAACTTTTATTTTATTAAATTTTATAAAGTCAGAATTGGAAATATGATTGGATTAATCAAAACTTATAAAACTAATTAAAATTTACTTGAAGTATATGGGGGAAACAATCATCAATATTGTACGTAATTTCAGATTAAACGAAAATTAAAAATAATAAAAATATAAGTATTGGCTTTAATCTCCACTTTAGGTGTAAAGATTATTGGAAAACTTGTTGGTCAACTATAAGAGAAAATGTTGCTTTCAAACGTCCAAGTTCACAGGGGGAAAAAAATTGTCGTAGGTAGGTTATTCATCGATCTGCAAACAATACGATATCTTCGTATAATTGAATAAAAAACGTGGGGGATGGTTATGTGGATGTTTGTGAATAGTCAACTTTCAGTTTTGACGTTTACCGTTTATAGTTGTCTCGTATCGACCATTATTTGCAATACTGTTGTATTTTCGCATAATCAATTTTCAGTAGCATTTGTCAACATCCATTGTTAGTTTATTTCAACATTTTTCTCGTTTCAATTTGTTGTACGTGTTTACACAACTTCTTTACTGTGTGTGTGTGTGTGTAGCCCCATCTTTTATTGAACCTGATTTGTAGATGTACAAGTGCTTGATTTTAGAAATATTGATTTCACGATATTTTTTTCATTTATTTAAACACAGTTTTATTGTTCTTATCAAAATTTATTCCAGAAATATCAGTTAATGATGGTAGCGAAATTTCATCATCGCCTATATACTTGAAGAGTAAACAATCATCGGAGCACAAACGTTTCCTATACAGATTTTGTTATTTTCTTTAATATAATTTGATTTATAAGAGGAATAGAAAAATTTGTGTTCTTAATAATCCAACACACATATTCTCCAACACGTAAATCCGGATGGATAAACAATAGGATGGAAAATACGATTTGAAAAATACTGAACCGTAATCTAGGAGATGAAACGAACAAAAATATCGTAATAATAGCTAGCTCAAAATTAAATTTTTTATTAAGAATCTACAAATTTCCAAACAATTCCATATTGTTTTATCATTCTATACGACAACTTTAAAATAGTAAATTAAATTTTGTGGCACAAGAAAAACATATTGGAACAATATAGAATTGAATTTAACCCATTTAGAAAATAGGTACATGTGATGGAAATTTATTTAAAACAACTTTGCAAAATAAATTTGAGCAAAATGGATTATTTTAATAGAATTTCATGAATTGACAAACTTGAAACGTTTCTTGTTACTCTAGTAGAGTATTTCCAGTGAAAGAATGAAAAAAAAAAAAAATTAAACGACATCTTATTTTATCAGCTTGTCATTTATCAACGTTTGGAATCTTTTTATAAACGTCCTCAAATAGCGCTTTGAAATCTTTGGAATTACCATCTCAATCGTATAAACGGAAAAAACTCTACTATAGGATCTTACAACTGCCCTTTCATTTTGTTATCAAAGGAAAAAATGCATGTCAAAAAACAAAACATTATTTTGATGTGAATTTAAATTCCATCTATATTAGTGTTTTTAATTTTATTTCGAATTTATTACATTTGTGCCTTTCCTGCTTTTCCCATCTTTAAAACGGGACAACTTGGATATCAGAAAGATTAAGCGGAGACGCAAATCGGGACTAAGGAGAAACAGGTGACAGAAATAGTGTAGACATCTATTGTTAAACAGTATTCATTGCTTTCATTTTGTTTTTATTATAATCCTTCACAATCAAATTTCTATTTTACCATACTAGATGCTTTACAAATAACTTTATACTATTCTGCCATACTATGTAGTAGCAGTAGTAGCATTTGTACGTTAAACAAGCTACATAAAGTTTAATAATTCATACATAAAGGGAGCCTTAAAATTTACAATGTTAAAGTATCCCTTTACTTTTCCTCCAGTTAATTACATTTTATAAAATTAGCTTCAATTTATCAATATTGTAAAGTCTAAATTAATTTAATTAATACAACAACAAGTGACTAATTGAATTTTTAAATGAACAACGTATCGTTGAATAGAACGTTTATTGATACGAAATTATTTATTAGAATTGCTGATTGCTATGTTCGGTTTCTGAACTCACGAAGAAACTCTTGAAACGTTTGTAAATAAAATTTTAAAAACAAAGAAAGAAACGCGAATAAATGATCATAAAAACGAGCAGTAAAACAATGAATACAATCCCATTTCGTTACTCTAATCGTAAGTGTATTCATTGTTTGAATCATTATTGTAAATACGAGAACAGAAAACTGTTAAGGGAAATTTCGTTTTTATTTAAAATACGTTTGAATAATGGTTCGGAATGGTAATGCCATGAAAATAACAGCTAACCTCCTCCAATGATAATGGATTTTGTGTTTACTTTAATCGACAAAGCTAGTGAAAATGATATCATCAAACGGGGAATAAGAACCAAGACAAGCATAAGAAACAACGTTATTGTATAATATTTCTTGGTATACATAAGCACTTGTGCTTGTTACTTTGAAGTTTGGATATTATCTCGGATTTTCGCAGCTTTTAAGATACTTAACACCTATCCCCAATTCTCATCTATTTGTGACAAAAATTGTGGTGAATTTGAATTTGCTGCATATCTACATTGAAATAGTAAGGTGTTGTGATCTCTGTACGACACTAATCTGCAATTAGGTGCAAACAATATTCAGTTTATTAAATTGTGCGTATCATGAACTTACAATCAGTACAATTCAGAACGTGAATAATAGATTAATCGGTTAAGATGACGGTGCCTTTATTGGGGGAAGTTAACGGGGTGCACAGAGACAGCAGTGGTGAAGTAATCTCTAAGAATTACAAGTGCGATTTTTGTAAATAACAACACGCTGCCTTGTACGATTTTATATTCGATTTATAAAAATGCATCAACTTTGTCTCACTTGCGGCAAAGATGATGCTTTTACACAAAATCAGTTATTAACGTATAAATCCTATTCTACACAACAAAAAGATACTGGGATTCATATAATCTGTAGTTCAGCTTTTATAGTAAACGTTTTGTAAAAATTACCTTGGGATTAGGGTTGGTTCTCGGAAATAAAACACGTTTTTTTTAAATGTGTCATGTTCGCCACATTTCCCCTATCTTATTAAAGTCACATCCGAATCACAATATACTTACAATTTAAGAAAAAACCATGTAAAGGTATCTGAAGAAAATATAAATAAAAAAAAAACAAAGTATGATTTCTATTTTGCTGTCACTAGAACATCAACTATTGATTGGAATAATTGCAGATTCATTAAATTTTCCAATGAATAATTTGATGTCAACATTTATAGATTAATCCATCACTATGATAGGCAAAACAAAAAAAAATTCAGCAATTCAAAACAACTCCTCTATCATTAACATGATCGTAATTCAAGTCAAGACAATTATCAAATTCATAAAAGCGTTAAAATGCTGGAATATGAAATTGAATTCTGTTTTATGTAAAACAAATAATGAACCAAGTTCATTTTATGTTTTTTTTTTAATTTGACATTTAAAAAAGAAATGAGTCTTTTATATGTTGGTATATATACACCTATACAAAGAAACGGGTATCTACAATAAATAAATTGTAAAGCAAACAAAATAAAATTATATAGGACTCTGTAATTTAATGAAAACTTCCCTCTGTCTTAAATGTTACACTTAGATTGAGTTGTAAAAGGCACATTTATCAACTGCTTTTCCTTATATACATGTTTTTGTTAAAATTTTGATTCCCAACAACAAAATATAAATTAATTCAATTTTACTCCAAATGGGTTTTATTAAATAGGTATGATTGAATTCACGTGTGTATGTATAAAGTAACATTTGAAAAACATGTTGCTTTCAACTTGAGTTTTCACCCATTACTATTTCACAGTTGGATGTGAATAAAATAAAAAATAACAAAAATTTATAAAAAAAAATATATTTGAATATAAAGTTTGTAGATCTGTTTCGGTTTGCACAAACCTCTATTCTGGTTAAAAAAGTTTATATTTCAACCTCATCCATTTTAGATTACAAAGGTTGTACTGTATTAATTAAACTTCCTGATTGTTCTCATGCAAACAAACTGAGGAAATAACAAACCATTGTTATGTAAAGTGAATGTAAATTCAAAGACGTCCCAGCAATTATGCGTAAAAAACGGACTAATTAACAACAGTATAAAAATTACGTACTGACAAATCAACAGTAACTGTTATAAGAGGTTGTGTTTTTTTGTCTCTTTCGAATAAATAAAATTAAAATCTTAATTAATGAGTTTGTCAAATCTAAAGAGAATTGAGTATACAAACATTAAAATCTTATCATACATTAAATTAAACTTAAGGATTCAGACTTCCTTGAATTTGTCTGGATTTTATTGATTGAACCCTCATAAAATAATTATGAGCAGACTAGACAGAAATTTGAATTATTAAACAAACATAGATAGTAAGTAGCAGATTAATAATAAATATTGTACGAAATTAATAATCTCTACTAAAATCACTTACTTAATTCATATTTTACATTTATAAATATTAATAAGGCGCAAGATGTGCTCTGTAAGCATACAGATCTTTATTATATTGACTGATTTAACAGATAGAAGCCTCTATTATTTTCTTTTTTATTTCGCTTCTTTTTTGCCTGATTATTTGTAATATGTTTGATATAAATATTTCAATACAACACCATACTATAAATCAATTAAACTAATCCCAAATGTATACTTTGTAAGCCTAAGGTGAAATGAGAAAAAAATTGTAGATGATAGAGATTCGCACGTTCGTGGCTTGGGAAAATTTGAACTTATAAAGTTACTACCTTCTGCCAATGTTTCAACAAAAATAACTTAAAGTTTTGCAATATTTGAAGCGTAGATTCAATCATTTGAAGAATTTAGAGAACGTCAGCCCCACAACCTGTATACTGACGCCTTTGATTTACATCTCAAAGTCATAGCAAGAATTTTGGAAGAAGTATGTATTACTATAGCAATTCATTAATTATATGTTTGTGAATATTTTCAAAATTCTTGCTGATAATTCAACAAATAACTGACGAAACGGAAATCAACATCGTAGGTACTGCAGTTTTGGACTGATAAAAGCAACTTTTACTAAAATAAAGTCATTTAAATTCTAATGATGAGAACGAGTCGTCTACATATTTTCTTCAACATTATGGTCTTGTTTCAGATGATAAAAATGATGGTAACCGTAGTGTGTGTCTATACAATCTGCTGGCTACCGTATAACGTCTTACTGGTAAGTTTCTCGATTTTCAACTTGTAGGAACCTTTTATTGTAAAAAATTAACAAAAACTTTGTTGTTCTAATAAAATAGAAATAAATCGAAATTACTTTGACGGTATAACAACAAAATTGACGTTGTAAAGACTAACAGAGAACGATTTGGAACAAACAGGACTTATTGTTCCTACACGACTACAATGTTGTAATCCTTTCTTAACAATAACAGTTACAACAAAGCTTTAACGTAGTAGGTACATGTTTCTATTGTAACAAAATAAAAGAATCTTTGAAAATAAACTAAAATTTACTACAAAGAACCTCGACAATTGATAGAAATAATGTTTTTTTAATTTAATCACAACTAACAACAAAGAAAGGTTCCATTATACGTTTTCATATCCCAACATTGAAATCAAAATTAGTTCTTATCTCTTACATCCAGCTATTTTCTCTTTCACCATCAGAAATTTTAAGGAGCATTTAAAATTTAATTGAACCTTTTTATTTCGGCATTTATTAAGTTTGTGAATGAAGCAATAAAAATTATGCTGACATTCTTTATGATTCGTCTGAATAAAAGATAAACGAAATGAAAAGGGGGGGAACAAATAAAAGCTTGTAACACAGTTAAGTTTCATGAATATAACTCCATTTGCGTTGTCTTATTTAATTATAAATCAGTGTAAACCCTTGAGAAAATCTTTTTCTTTGTTGAATGTTGAGAATTATTCAAAAAAAAAAATAAAAAACTTTCCAACCGCAAAGTGTATTTGTTTAAGACGTAATAGCAAAAAAAAATCCAACATAGCAGAACGACAGTTTTATTTAATTTCGATTTTGTTTTTAATTCCCCACAGATTGTCAGTGAACATATCAGTGATCGTTTGATGACATTTCTTTATTTCCCATTACATGGTCTAGCCATGTCACATGCTTGTTATAATCCTATCATCTATTGCTATATGAATACAAGGTTTCGTGATGGACTTATTCAAGTTTTAAGATCCATGCCATGTATTCGTCGATGTGTACCAGCCTTATCATCATCATTATCATCAGGCTTTCCACATACAGGTAACAAATTAATTTTAACATGTATTAATGTTAAATTTGTCGATTAAAATGTTTAAAAATACATAGTTTTGATGTTTGCCCGGCGCATCCACCAAAATTAAATTTTCTCATACGAGTAGGACTATTAATTTTGCTTGTGTACAAAATTATGATTCAAAAACCACCAAATTTAAAATCTAATGATTCCAAAAGTGATATAATCATTCAAAAACTTCCCCAATAAATAATTTATAATAAACGATTGAATATTTATGCCAGATTGACGATCTGAGCTCCTTTATAACTCTATTGCGTTTTGTATAGGCAATAAACTGTATATCGTTTTTATTAAAATATTCATCGATAAACGACTGGATTTCCGCTTAATTTTTAAAATAAATGGAACTCTTTAGGACTTTTACGGATAATATTGATGAAATGTCAAAATCTTGATATTAATCTAATTATTTTGAAATCACGTCCAGTATTATTGTATTTTCAATTATAAAATATCTGGGGAAGTATATCTACTAAGGACTAATGGCATTTAATCTAACAAGTTTCATTTCCAAAAGAATAATTTCAATATTTATTTGACACGTTCTATATCAATACTAAATGTATTTCGATAAACCATTCCTTGGAAGTTGGAAACTTCAAGCTAGCAAATTACAAAAGAAGCATACAGTTACATTTCGTCTTTAAACCATATGTGACTTTTCTATGTTGTTATATTAGAGCTTGTTATTCTTGTAAATATAATAATGTCTATCCTTTAACTTTATCCATATGGATTACAGGAATTGAAGGGACAGAAAGTACAGTATTACACCGAAATAACACATCAACAACTTATATAAGTATGAAACGAAAGAATAACCGTATGTCCACATATAATCATCAATTACCGGTTAGATCAGCTTCATTAATGAGACATACGAGTAATCATAATAATGGAATTAGAAGAATTCGTTATCCACAACAACAACAACAACAAATAATGGATGAACAAATATAAATGTTTATCAATAAAATTTATTGATTTGTTTTAATAAATGTATGAATGATGATGTTTAATGTTGAATGTTGTTTAATAAAATAAAAAAAATAATAAACAGACAAACATAATTAAAATCTAAACTACTATTTCATTCACCTAACAAATGTTTTATAAATATTTATACCTCGGTTATAGGGTCCTCTACAAAACAATTTTCAAACCTACAAAGCTTATCTAGACTTTATGCGGGCGGGTTATACAATTTTTTTATAAAGTATAAAATAACAAAAAAAGTGCTATAAAATTGTGCCTACAACGAATGTGGTAGGCAATTGACTTTCCATCACAACTGTTTATTCAAACGCTTATTGTATGTCTTGAATAAACAAGCAATATTGCTTCTCAATTCTATAACAAATTATTATATTTCGATTATGTTCCTTAACAATTTGAGAAACAGATGTGCTGAATGTACAGTTGAGACAACTAGCAATAGAAACCGAACAGAGGGGATTTTCTAATTGTATTTACTATTACGGAAAATTGTCGGTCAGAGAATTTCCGCTAGATTATTACGTCCAATTGTATTAGAAAATTGGAGCATATGTACCTAGGTACCACTGAGATTTGTCTATTGTTCAATCCGTACAAGAAACAATTTTATTAAAATGCTGCACATTCAATGCATAGAGTACAAAACATGTGAAATTTATCAAGTTGACAGCCTTTACAAATAAACAGCTTTTTACTTGGATAAGACGATCACTTTAAATTGTTCTTTCTGGCTATATTAAGCAATACCTACTTGAAATTTATAACATTATTGGAATATTGCCAAAGCTACATTCACATATGTATGTTGAAGATTTAATTGCTGTTATGAAAAAGACTGCTACTAGATGATTTCTAACACCTATTAGGCAAACTGACTTCCTTTCTATTTGCATATTTGTTGTATTTAGAATTGAATTTTACAAAATATCTAAACCTTGAATCACTTACAAAGGACGAAAATAAAAGGTAATTTTTTTACAGATAAACCAATTGACTGTTAAATTGCAATTTGAATTTTAATTAGTGCGTTAATTAAATTTGTAATTATAGTTTAGAAGATTTCTTTTGTCAGACAATGGCTGCCAGATTAACGAAACGGGACAGGAGAGTAACTTTTTCTAAAATTTGAACGTTTCAGCATTCATCTACGTCTTCTTAAATATTACCACCTAAGGCAAATCAAACAAATGTATTATACTGACCTCCCTTTTTCTATTTGTAAGTCTGTTGCACGCTCATGGCTATAAAGAACGTTATTAAATCCCCTGTAGGATAAATTCCACAAAATTGCATCTATTATTACTTATAGGTAGTAGAATACGTTGCACCTTAATTATGAGGGCGCTCTAAATATTTAGATAATCAAAATTTACTCCAATAATAACAGAGCAGTTTATAAATGTAATAGTAATCTTGGTTTAGGCAACTTTAGCCTCTCAATCAATAAGAATATAACTGGAATCGCTCCCAACTTCCATAGTACAAATCCCCTATAAAATCCCACAATGATCAATAAAACAACTTTTAAGATTCATAGCAAATTGTCCTAATAAAATAAATCTTGTCATTTTACAATTGTCTCAGATGTTGTTTTGTGTAAATGATTTGAACATATATATCAAGTGTACGTTAAAGGAATTTTCAAATACTCTCTCTCTCTTTCTCTCTCGTTGTGAACGAATAAATAGAGGAAATTGAGTTGGTCGCCAGAAATATTTCTTCATTGTATGAACCATTCATATGTTCCCACATTGTCTTCTTTAAATTCAAAGTGATTTCTACAATCTCTTTTATATCTCTTTTGTATTAGATAACACCTTAAACTATTGATTTGTAAATGACATCATCTAAAATCTTATCGATTCTGTCTCTGATTCCAGTTCAATTATTATTGTGTACCTCAGGAAGTTCAATCAGTCTATGTTTATATTGCTACCACATAGTAAACTATACGTTTCCAAACAAAGAAGACAAAGGAAAAACGTATACAAATTGCATAAAATTCCTGGAAGTTTTCTAATTTACAAAGCAATAGAAACATTCTCAGTTGATTTCCAATTATAAATTCTACTTTTCTACTGAAATTCTATGCATTACAATATCTAGAATAACTCTGTCATTTCTATATTTCTATACCATACTGTGTCTAGGTATTATTTGTAGGTATGAAATATTATTTATAATAAAAGTAAGGAGAAGCAATATAGAGAAAATATAAAATTTGTCAACCATTGGCAATTTCACTTTTATCTATATAAAAACAAGACATACATGATTTCAATTTTATAAACGAATAGCTGTAAGGCAAAAATGTTTTTTTTTTTAAAATAGAGAAATGGGGAAAACGTAAAAACTTAAACGTATGAGTGCTACTATGAGTCACCTTCATTTTCTATTCTCACTATACAGCACCGATACATTCGAGTATCTGTCACAAGTTGCGAATTCTCTTGGTTTTTCCCACAACTTGTACTCACATATATTGATTGAACCATAACGAGATCATGTTTAAGAATTATGGCAAAAGGAATTATTGATAAAATATCTGACAAGTCCTACAGGACTAGAAAAATGTATCAAGTACCTAATTGAAATAAATTGGCAATGGAAAGAAAGATTATTGTAATATAAGACACGTGCTCCTAATAACAATAAAATTAGACCAAACACATTTATTCAAACGGAACGCACAATAATAACAAGAATAGAATAAATGAAACATGGATTTCCTGAAAAAATTTAGGCAGCTTTTAGCATTGTTTCCTTTAAGGGAAGAGTTTTATTGTTAAGAACATTCCATCAAAGTCTATCCACTACAATTATTGTTAAGAATATTTCAGTAAAAGTGTCGTGAATGATTTGAAAAGCATTAATAAAACCATTAAATTGAAAAAAAAAAATGAAACATGGTATACCCACGTGTGAAATTCTAATGGAGTTTGTATACTTAAGTAGGAAACTGGATAGTAGTGAAGGAAGAAGAGCAAAGCAAATCCTGATCATTCCGATCACTTATCTAAATTTTTTTAAATAAAAATAAAAACATTCTAAAAGTAAATATTAAAAATTAAATGTTTTAATTTAATCTCTATAAATAAATTTATTTATCTTTAAGTTCATATTTAGTTGGCATTTTCCATTTCATTGATAAACAAGTTATCTCAAAAATGTTCATATTTATTCTCAGTTTTCTAGAGTTATTACTATGAATGATGAGCTATTTCTAGTTGATAGAAAATGTTGAAATTCGATAAGTTTATGTCGTGAAATTATTAGGTTTCATTTAAACCAGTTATACTAATAACAATAATAATAATAATAATAATAATAATAATGGTGATTGTGGAAGTATAAACATCAATATGGCTGATTTTCAAATGTTACCCAGTTGTATTACTTTCTTTGATAATCGGGTAAGTAATGTTTTTCTAAGTTTGTTTTTGTTTTTTCTTCTTAATTATGAGAATAATTAAGTTCTTATTTTGTGTAATTACCTAATTGTTTTGTAAATATAAATATAAATAAAACAAAAAAAAAGGTTGCGTTATTAAAAAGAAGCCTTACAAAATATAGAAAACACATGAGTTAGCACACTTCACATCATCAATCTCACGTTTTTATTTAATCTGACAGTATATGATTGACAGTAATTGACTCAAGTTAAAAGGGCTTCGATGCATTATATTCAAATTCTGTCAACAAACACAATTTAAGTGTCTCTCATCTGTATATTTAATTCTTTACCATACATATAGGAAATTGTTGTAGAAAAAAAAACTATATTCCTTAAAATCTTCTCAATTCAAACATTTTTATCAACCTGACGAGTTCAATACTCAAGTATATTAGGAGGCCTTTCTATATGTTTTTCCACAACATTGAGAAATCGAAAAATGGATATTTCCAATTCTTAAATAAAATCTCTATTTCTATTTTCCATAGAAACGAAACACGGTTGTTACAATCTAACAAAACAGGTATTTTTACGTAGGTACAATAGCCGATTTTGATACAAATCAAAAACGTACAAGAATCAGGCGAATTCGATTTGAAAATCCATCTATACATAATGTTTAATTAATCAAACCACAAATCACTAGTGTTTTCATTGGACGACCACAACAGTCCCATAGAATGATTTATTAGGCTCATATTGAGATTCACATTATCAGATCAATTATAAATTTGATGTAAACTAGTGGAAGGTTAATCTTTTGCAATTTTAGATGAGAATAAATGTGAATTGAAGAATATTCAATTGATGAATTATGAACCTTTCATATTTCATATAAAATTGAATAGAGAATATAAAAATAAATGTAGATACTTACTGAATATTATAGAGAAAACAATAGATTTAAGTTGGAGGTAATCAATCTTTAGAATTTGAAATAAAGAAAGAAAATAAAAGAGTTGTCAAACTAAAAAGACGATAATGTCGATCAAAAGATCGATGCTTACTACAAATCTCATGCTACATTTCTTTAAAAACTAGAATTCTGCTTTACAATTTGATAAAATATCGATTCTTCTAAAAAACGACTGAAGACACCTTTATAGAAAATAGCCATAACATAAAAATCACGTACAAACGTAATAATTCATTTGGGCTCTATTAAAAGTGTGATAATCTTCCATAACGAAGTAGAAATTGTAGAACTCACATTTTGGCTTGTAATTGAGTCATTTATTCGAAATACCTACATGCAAATAAAAAGTTAATGTATGAACCAGAAAAAAAAGTATAGAAATAGGGTCCATAATTCAAAACCTTGTATGGTTATGTTTATTTTATTATTATTTTTTGCTAGACTTACGTGATGTGAATTTACTAAATTAGAAAAGTTCTCTCATGCTATGCTACATTTAGACGGTTGAAATTTTTAAAACTCTCATGATATACCTACATACATTTATGTACCCATAGAATAGATGTTTTGCCGTATCATCAATTTAATAAGAGGAAAAACTGACAACATTCTCTAAGCTAGCTAATTCAAACAGAATTTGATCGGTCCTTAAGATAAAATCATTATCCACAGTGATGGTGAATTTATTCGGTATTCATCCTACTCTACATCTATTTGATCCACCTTAGAGTGGGACCCCTAAATGTGTGTATCTTATTATTTTACATTCTCAAACACAATCTTGGAACATAAAAATATAGAATTTCTGTCAATTCTTGATTAATAGTCCATCCAAAATGAAGTTTAAAACTTATTACGTGAACAAGACACCAAATACTTTTTTAAATTAACTTTCTTCCGAATTGTAAAGGGAAAATTTAGAAAACTTTAGTTGTCAGTGAGCTGATGAAAATCCAACTTTATGATCTGAAGAGATCTTTCAATGTTTTCTACAGCATTTGTTTCGTAAAGCATTACAGAACTATCTCTATTGAATATATCCTGTTAAAGTCTAAATTCTGATCTTTATCCTAACTTTAATATATATCATCAATTTTAAAAGACTTCCTTTTTTATCAACTATTCTTATCATTTCCGATTTAGCTACTTGTTATTGTGTGTTTTATTTAAAATAAGACATGCAAAGTTGAAGAGACAGAAAATCATCGATCAGAATTGGATTCTGTTTGATGGAACTGTGCAATTTTGAAAGAGGTCAGATTTGTTTAGTCAATAATTCCATAGTCTGTGAAATATTAATTGTAAAGTTATTATTACTGTTGAACTTGTAGTACATTTAAATTGAGTTTGTCAGCAGTTCTTCTATGCAATATTAAATTTCAACTGCAAATATTCCAAAATTATCAGTAGGCATACGGATTATATTTACATTTTTATAATAAAAGTTAAACTACTGAGTATTTGTTTGTTTAATAAAATGTTAATATAATCAATCAGAGGTTCAATATACCTACTCTCTCTCTCTGATAAAGGTAGTTTCAGAGTTTCTGATACCAAAGACAAAGTCAACACTATTAATTCATAATTACATCAAATCTATGATATGAAGCATTAAGTTTTGGATTAGATTATAGGTTGCCTTATTAATTATTCTAGAATGAACCTATTATCTACCTATATACACAGATATATGTGGAGGATGAAGATTGGTAAGCTCTACTGTTATTGTTAATGTTGAAACGATAGATCTTCTATGTGAGTTTATGTTACTTATCTACAACCTATGTACAAACATACAGCTAGATAATGCTGTCCCTTTTATCGAACATTCTCCAAATTAATGTAAGAAAGAAATCCAACTCCAAATGCAAAAATTGTAAATTTTCTCTGGTTCGTTCATGATTTGCAACAAGAACCTGTCAACAAAAAACAAAACGATAGATAGTGTAAAGAAGGCATTGTTATAAACAAGCTAATCCAAACAGATAAACGGAAAAAGAGATATTTTATGACAATATTTCAACTCTTTGTTTTTGTTGAATTTTAACTCCTTACTGTAATAATATTGATAATAGATATGTCCGTCAAACATGTAATAAAGAATAAAACTTTTTTGAATATTACTGAAATTTCTAAAATAAAACGAAAAGCTTAACTGATCCAATGCTAATCTAATCAATACTAATCTATCACTTACGTATTGTTGCAAATCACCAAAACCTTACTACTATTGATCACTGTAATCATCACACTGCCCTTCAGTCAGTTAATCCTTTAATCAACCAAATTTCTCTCTAAACATTAAATTGAAGAATCGAAACGGATTCAGCCTTAGGCCAGTGTGATACATTTGATCTAATTATAAGACGATTCATTCTAATTTCATTATAGCATATTAGCGCTTGATATATTCACCATTTTAAACATAAATCAATTTTAATTAATAATATTATTATACGTTCACTGTTATCTATCTAGTGATAAATAATAAAAAAGAACATATTGTTGTCGTTTTTGTTTTTCTCCTTTTTTGGGTTAATAAACAAACATAGTAACAGTGTAAAAACTAAGATAAATAATTTTAAATAAAAATTATAAACATATTTTTTTTATTAAAAATTATCGGTGTTTATTAATAAATCCATTTATAAATGACCAAACAGATGAGAGGGAAATCAGTTTATTTCCATTACAACTGCCACATCCTTATAAAAAATTGTAAAGAAATGGAAAAGATTCATACAAACTTGAGTTATACAATGCAGAATAATTATGAAGAACGTATTAAATATGAAAAGGTGAGAGACAAAAATATTTTCAATTTTCCACGTTTTTTTTTTTTTTTTTTATTAATGATGTGCCTGAAAATATAATTCTCAAAAGATTGCTTGCTACCCGAATAGTCGTCAATATGATGCAGAAGAAGCTCTTCTCATTTAAGACATGGTGAATTTTCAATACCGTTTCCACACTTTTTATTATTATTGCAAATCGATTGATAGAAAGAGTAAAAATTCAATCATTATTGAAAATTCCTATTAAAATTGAGAGCTTTTCCTGAAAACGACAGAAACATGCAGACGACAAGTTCGACTTTAAATTAGGTACTTACGTTCAAATCAAACAGATAACAACAATAGTTGTAAGAGTGTAGAGATAATAGAAATTGCAGTTTTTCTTCATTAATTAAAAATAATTTTAATCTATCAACTAAATTAGATTAATTACAGTTATGTTATAGTGGGCAAAAATGTCAACGTATTCCTGAAGCTCTAGTGAAATTATACGGTCCAAAAGTACAAAGCCTAGATCTCAGTTACAACGAATTGGTCACATTACGTGGATTAGAAGGTTTTCCATTATTAAGGGAACTTGTGTTAGACAATAATGAACTTTGTGATTCAATTATCATCCCATATTTACCATATTTACATACTTTATCACTTAATAAGAACCATGTAAGTATAAATTATTGCTTTAATTAGACTGAACTGGATTATTGGTTGTTTTAAAATGTTTGAAATGTTTCAGTTGAATGATATAGAAGGGCTAGTTTTGAAAATTCGCCATAATCTACCAGTTCTAACTTATTTAAGTTTATTGGGGAATAAAGCTTGTCCAAATCAATTATCAAATATTGAAAACGATGAAGAAGATTATCAAAGATACCGGTAAGTTTTATTTATTATCATTACAACATCCTCTTTATCCAAAACTATAATTTATTCTTCAATCATTCATATTCATGAAACATTTTTGATAACATGCAAATAAAAACGATTTTGAAAACAAACACATAAAAAGGTCAACACTTTCATTGTGATTAGATTTCAGTGCATTATTCATAACAGCCGACTTTCATTATTATTCAAAAGTACGTTTGTAATATGATATTTCTTGTAAAACAGCAAGTTTCGCTATTAAAGCTTCATTACAAAGACTTTTTGCCGAAAAATTAACCAGTTACTTATGATAATCTGAAACTTTGAAATAACATTCATCCGAAATGTTGATCTCCTGTTGTTCCATAAAAGACACCAAATTATGAAAATATTATAACTTTATTGATTTTATCAACTTAAACAAGGACGTTTTGAAATTCTTCAAAATCCACCCCTGTGCAACTCTAGTTATCTGTCACAGAAACGATACTAAAGTGAATTTAGAAATGAACAAAACCTGAAAGGACTTTGATTACGATTCAAGTGGTAGATAATAAATGAAATTAGCTTAAATCACAGAATTCGCCTTTTATCAACTTGCCAGTGATTACTCGTCTGTGTCTACTTCACTTCTACCTTTTTCACTTTATCAATTTTTTCCGATAAGCAACTTTGTTGAGTTGACAACATACGATATACATATTTGAGAAACACAGTTTTTCATTCTACTTTGTCATTTTGAATTACACGCCTTTGGTTTGCCGTTGATGTTCCATGATCCTGACGTGGTATGGACTTTCAATTTCGCTTATGTTATCCCTGTTTTTAAGAAAACAAGAAACAAATATTTTGCTTATGTTACAATTTAAGCAAATTGACAAAATTCTCATACTGCCTAAACATTCCCTTTAAATTTCATCCAATTTAAGCATCCAAAATTCCCATTCTATAAATGATCTAAATATTAAATAATTCTCTTTTCCAGTTTCTACGTACTCCACCATCTACCAAATCTGAAATTTCTCGATTCGAATAAAGTCCATGAATCTGAACGTACTGAAGCCAGACGTCGTGGACAATTTATGAAAGTTGTACGACCGAAAATTTTAACAACAACCGAAAAGAATTCAACACATTCAACAACAAATCCGTTCACACCATTGCCAAGAACAATGCGAAATCCTGATGATTATAAAAGTTCGTATTTTGAATGTTATATCTAATTGTAAAGAGAATAGTGTAATGTTTACAGGTGCCTATGGTAAATGTCGATACCGTTACAATGGTAAACATTCTGAAGGGAATCGATTCATCTCAAATAGTGATCTTTGAAATTGTCGTTGTAGATTTGATTGTCTTTAGATTTATTTTAAATGTTTTTCTTCTTCTTCTCAACACTAGTGCAATAAAAAAAACTCAACTATTTAGGATTCTTTTTTTCTATCACAGCATTAGCTAATTTATTATTCATTAGCAATTATTTTTGTAAATAAAAACATTGTTGAATAAAATTATATTTCTACCATCTTTTTCTTTCGTTGTCTGGAAACTTTCCCAGAAATTTCAGAATTAACAGCGACATTAAATATTATGAAATCAGTTAATAAAATGCAAATTGGAAAAAACCGACTTTCAGTTTGATCAGCAACAATGCATAATTTTTTTTGATAAGCCTGTCTGTAGGATGGGATGGATGGATGGCTCAATAGATCATTAAAGTATTTGTTATTTTAATTTTTAATGTTCTAGAACAAATGAATAGGTAATCAATAAACACAGCATTAAATAATTAATTGTTTTTGAATGAATAAAAAAACACTTGAACTATATACAATAGTTATGTCAGGAATGTATCTATGCTGAACCAGGTAGTATCTACAATAATTAAATATTTATGCCAACTTTGATCTGTCCGATTTTGTAAATAGTAAGATGTGAAATTGACTTTATGGTTGATCAATAAATCTTTTTAATTTATTCCATAATGATTCAATTACAAAGTTGAATGATAAACTGCATCAACCTACTAGAGATAATAAAACAAACTATTATTTGAAACCTACTCATTCTAAAATTGTTCCTAAATTTACTTGATGTAATTGTCTTTATTTTTATTTGAACAAAAAAAAAATAATTTCATAGTTTATCAATAAATTCAATTACTAAAACTAAATAACAATTAATAATAGCTACAATAATTCAATAAAAAAACCAGTAGATTTATATAAATTCTGATTCATTAAAAAAGACCAGAATTGATTAGATTTCCTGTAGAAGATACATCATGAAATCTAAAATTGTTCTATTGTCAATATGTTGTGTAACGATAAACCTATTTACAAGAATTTCATGTTCAGATGAAACATTTAATGAAAAAGGAGTGGTAAGTTTTCAATTAACTGCGAAAACAACAATTACAATTTCAAAAATTTAAATAAAATCGTAGGAACCAGAATGTTTAAACTGTTTGGATCCAAATGGCGATATTGTAAGTTGATTCTTATAACAACAATTTCAAATAATTTTTGAACAATTTTAGGAGCTGACTGATTTTTTTAAAACAAATGGATCGGTGGTGAGTTGTTTCGCGTTTCTTGACTTTAGTTGCAAATTTACCAAACAAAATATTGATGAATTAAAAGTAGAGTGATTTTGCAACTAAAGTCAAGAATATTGTGCAACATTGAATACTGTACAATGTTATTGATAATCTAGAATCTAGAGTCTAAAGATACTTTAACAATTTTGGAAATTACAGTGGCCTTGCGAAGAAGTTCTATATCCAGAAGATGATAAAGTAAGAGGTTCATTTACTATTAGGAAACATGGATTATTTATTTTGCATTAAACTTTATAGGAATTTGAACCGAAAGATTCTTTAAGAGTTGAATCGTTCACAATAAAATCTTATATCAAATATCGTTATGTTACAACGTATGTGACAAGTCTATTTATCAATCGGAAATCGAAAGTATATGATGCTGTATTTTCAATATTTCTACCAAACAAAGCGTATATCGCAAATTTTGCTATTGAAATTAATGGCAAATTGCATACATCAAGATTTGGTAAACGTACAGAAAAAGTCAATGAATCAGGTGGAAAACCTGAACATGGAAATAAATTACGAAATTTCCATATCAGAATGAAACTAAAACCGAGTAGTGTAGCAAAATTCCATCTATTATATGAGGAATTATTGGAACGTAGACATAGTGAATATGAATTGAGTTTGAATATTCATCCTGGACAAATTGTTAAAAACTTAGATGTTGAAGTTTTTATAAATGAAAATCAACCATTACGTTTTATTAATGTGCCGGTATTAAAGATACCAAATGAACGTGGCAAAAATATCACAAATCTAATTCCTAAAACAAAAATTGTACGGAAAACTGATAGTTCAGCTTTGATAAAATTCCAACCGACTCGGTCACAACAGATGGCATTCATAAAAGCACTCCGTATGAATGCTGAAAAAGGTTTGAATGTTCAATTTACAGTTCAATATGATCTTCAACGAGACTCATCAAATGGAGAAGTTAGTACTCTACAGACAAGTCCATATCAAAGATATGGAGGATTAGTTAGGATGTTAAAAGATTTTTTTTTAAAATGTAAATTTTTAGATTTTAATAGATGGCCAATATTTCGTCCACTTCTTTGCACCTAAACACTTGAAGGCACTACCGAAACATGTAATCTTTGTACTAGATACAAGTGGTAGTATGTCTGGTAAACGGTTAAGACAATTACAGAAAGCAATGCGAACAATTTTACCACAACTGAAGCCGGATGATTTATTTAACATTATCGAATTTGCAGGAGATGTTTATGTTAACGATATTAAGAATAAAAGGGGTTTTAGAAAAGTGCTTAATTATCAGAAGATCAAAAATTATGACAATTTTGAACAAGTTTTTGAAGTATTTTACTGCTACTTCTTTGTTTATCATTCTTAATCTATTATTATTTAAAATTTTCAGAACAAACCTTTAGCAGAAGCTGTTAAAGCAACGAAAGAGAACATTAATGTGGCTACAGAATCTCTTAAAAAATTGAAGGCATACGGCAGAACAAATATGGTCGGTGCCCTAGGAACGTCAATACTAATTATGAAACGATCACGAAAAATATACAAAGAAAAATACGAGCCGATGATTCTATTTATAACAGATGGTGAACCGAATATTCCTGGAGGCTCAAAGCAGGAAACTTTAAAAATAGTTACAAAACTGAATGCAAATGTATCTTCAATAGTTACGATATCTTTAGGTAACATGACAGATTATGGTTTTCTGAATAAACTCTCTCAACTCAATCATGGTGAAGCAAGGTTTATTGAAAAAGACTCTGATATATCGGCATTAATAGAAAAAGTATTTCAAGATGTTTCAACACCAGTCCTGAACAATATTCGTTTCACTTATGGCATTCAGTCAACAGAAATAACAAATACACAATTTGCAACGTATTTCCAAGGCACTGAACTTATTGTAGCTGGAAAAATTGGTAATAATTTCTCTCTTTCCTCTCTCTCTCTCTATCTCTGAAATATAAAATAATTTGAGTTAATTTGTAGATAAATCAAATCTTTCACCAATTGTGCTTGGAGGCACACAAAATGGTCGGAAAATATTTCGACCACATATTGGTCATTCTTCAACACCTTTGGATCGATTATGGTCATATTTAATGTTACATCAAGATATAAAACGTTTAACTAATACAAAAGCATCGAATATGTTAACACAAAAAGCATTAAACTTAGCAACAAAATATTCGTTTGTTACACCATTAACATCACTAGCAATTGATCTACCTAATGGTGAATCAATCGATGATGATCAAATGTTAACACCACCATACAAACCGATCAGAAATCTAAATGCAATATCAACAACTGTAAATGAAACACAACGACATCAACGAAAATTTGCACTTCAGTTCACAACAACAACAACATCAACAACATCAACAAAAACAACAACAACAACAAAAGGGAAGAAACATACGAATAGATTTTCTGGTAATCGTAATTCTGTTGATTCAGCAGAATCAACAATAAAGAACAGAGCATCATTTATGGACAATTTACTCAAATTAATAGAAAAGGCTATTAACGGTAATTTGTTCTAAAAGCTTTTATTCAAATAAAGTTTTAACTCTTTCAACAATTCTTCAATTTACAAAAAACAATTATTTTTCCAATAATCACGCTGTGAATCCTTACATTTCACAACCTCTAGTCGTTGCTTTTTGAAGCTCCAGACCTACAACCAGACGTAGGAAGAATCCAAATATGCCTACATGTTCCCAAGAAAGAAGGGGGGACTCGGGTTCGTATCCCAGCTGGGGATTTGTACATTTTTCAAAGCGTTTTCATTTTTTTCAACAATCAAAAAAACTGTCAAGCTTACTAAGATCTTCTTCTAGGAAATTTTGTTTCTTTTCTAACTGTATGTACGTCACTTAAGACGGTAACGATACACTCAGCACCCGGGTAACTCAAACAAGCATCGCCTGAGAACGATATCTCGCATTGGGAAGGGGAGGTATTCAGAAATTTGTCTAAGGGTGGTACATACTCTCTTGACGGCCCTGATGATACAAACGTGAAAACTCATTTGTTCAATGTTGTAATGTAACTAGATAGATCTTAATAGATGTAAATGCCTATACCTGTAATTAGGTCCTTTACTTTTGGGGATCTTTTTAGATTTAGGTATTAAGGTGCAAGGTGTTCATATTCACCTATTCATTATCAAACATAGACTTATTTCAATCATTTTATTATTATTAATGTTAATTATGATTAATAAAATTCGTTTAAAAAGTTTATTTTCTTCTATACGAAGTACCTTTGAAACATCGAAACCTTTCAAGTACTTTTATATTGGTACATTTTGCACACATTAAGTATACCTATATCAAGGTATCTCTCTGAAAGTACCTATTACAACAATGCGATTATTGACCTGATATTTTGTGTATTCTGACTAGTCAGAATAAAATATCATTTTTAAGAAAAAGAGATGTCTACTGAAAACGGTACTTGTGTAAATGTACACCTTCATTTTTATGCAGCAGATAAATAAAGGGTTAACTGTGATAGATCTCATCCAAGAGATGTCGATACCGTTATAATGGTAAACATTCTGAATGGAATCGATTCATCTCAAACGATGATTTTTGAAATTGTCATTCTCGCGATTTGATTATGTACGAAGAGAAGTATTTCTAACTTCTTAGACTTATTTTACGTGTTTTTTCTGCCTTCTTGCAATAAAGAGACTCAACTGATGAGGGGTCGTTTTTCTATCAAAGCATAAACTAAAATTATATTTCTACCATCTTTATCTTTTGTCGTCTGGAAATTTTCCCAATGATAGACGAATTAGCATCGATATTAAATATCATGAAGCCAGTTAATAAGATGTAAATTGAAAGAGTACATACTTTTTTTTGTATGCCTATGTTAAATTTATTGCGTACAGACTGTATGGAGTTTACAGAAACTGACATAACAGTAACTGATGTGAGACAAAACTATCAATAAAATTGGCAATGATATTGATAATAATTGATAGTTTCAATTATTTCATCAGTTTTATCACTAATTATTATTTAAATAATTCATTTAATTAATAATATATGTGTAGGATGGATTACCCAATAGATGATTAAAGGATTTATTATTTTAATTTTTAATGTTCTAGAACAAATGAAAAGTTAAAAAATCAACGCAGCATTATTAGTCAATTAATTGTTTCTAAATACATAAAAGAAATCAACAACAATCTCAATCTTTATTTCTATCTTTATTCAACTAAACAGGTAAAAGGTTTATATGAGAAAAGAGAAAACTATAGATGAACTATCTCCGATGGTTATGCTTGGTTCACATCTACGCTGTAATCGCTACATCAACTACACCACAACACAATAGCCTTGTCTTGTTTCTTTTTATTGTTGAGCATAGTCAGCTGTGAAACCACATTTAGTACCTATTCATAATCAACACGCCGAAACAAAAGGGCTCGATTTAAACTCAATTACTTATAAACGATATGGTTAAAAAAAATGTACATCAGGCATCTATATAGTTTTTTACGATAAATGAACTATTTCTCCACCAACTTATATTACCACCTTCAATCTCAAGGTACATAGGTTTAGACATATTGAAGAAGAGCGGAGATTCTTCAGTTTCTTTCGTGAGGTAAATAAAAGTTTCCACTACGCCACTGTTCAATTTTAAATTTTAATGATAAATTACATCAACCTACTAGAGATAATAAAATAAACTATTATTTAAAACCTACTCATTCTAAAATTTCGTACAAGCTATTCTTGTATTTCTATTTAATTATTTATTATTTCTAAATTTATTCAATTTAATTATCTGTATTTTTATTTGAACAAAAAAAAAGTCATTTCATAGCTTATTAATAAAAACTATTAAAACTTAATAATAATTGTCAATAACAACAATAAATTTATATAAATGCCGATTTATTATAAAAGACCAGAATTGATTAGATTGCCAGTAAAAGATAAATCATGAAGTCTAAAATTATTCTACTGTCGATTTTTTGTGTAACAATAAACTTATTTACAAGAATTTCATGTTCTGATGAAGATTTTAATGAAGAATTCGAAGACGAAGAATTGGTAAGTTCTTAATTGATTGAAAGCAACAATTGTAATTTCAAAAATTTTAATAAACTCGTAGGACCCAGAATGTTTAAACTGTTTGGATCCAAATGGCGACATCGTAAGTTGATTCTTATAGCAAAGATTTGAAATAATTTTTGAACAATTTTAGGAGCTGACTGATTTTTTCAAACCAAACGGATCGGTGGTGAGTTGTTTCATTTTTCTTGACTTTAGTTGCAAATTTAGGCCATAAAAGGTTGAGTAACCAAAAGCCAGTGCTCGCACATCTGAGTCCGGATGTACACTAGATAAACATTATCTCAACAACATAAAATGAGAATTCCTAATATATGTGGCACGTTCTGCCACAATCCTGTGCGTATTCTGATGTGAACACGGCATCATGGTATTTTGTTACTGAATCTATATAGCTGCGGGATTTTGCAACTTAAGTTACAATTACAGACAAGCAATATTGAATATTGTACAATATTATTGATAGTTTAGAGAAACTTTAATAATTTCAAACGTTACAGTGGCCATGTCTAGAGATTCTATTATCAGAGGAAGACCAAGTAAGAGGTTTACTTACCATTTAGAAGCAAGCATTTTTTTATTCTGCATTAAACCTTTTGTAGGAATTTGAACCGAAAGATTCTTTAAGAGTTGAATCGTTCACAACAAAATCTTATATCAAATATCGTTATGTTACAACGTACGTGACAAGTCTATTTATAAATCGGAAATCGAAAGTATATGATGCTGTATTTTCAATATTTGTACCAAAGAAAGCGTATATCACAAATTTTGCTATTGAAATTAATGGGGAATTGCATACAGCTAGATTTGGTCAACGTACAGAAAAAGTCAATGAATCAGGTGGAAAACCTGAAGATGGAAATAAACTACGAAACTTCCATTTCAGAATGAAACTAAAACCGAGTAGTGTAGCAAAATTCCATCTATTATATGAGGAATTATTGGAACGTAGACATAGTGAATATGAATTAAGTTTGAATATTCATCCTGGACAAATTGTTAAAAACTTAGATGTTGAAGTTTTTATAAATGAAAATCAACCATTACGTTTTATTAATGTGCCAGTATTAAAGATACCAAATGAACGTGGCAAAAATATCACAAATCTAATTCCTAAAACAGAAATTGTACGGAAAAGTGATAGTTCAGCTTTGATAAAATTCCAACCGACTCGGTCACAACAGATGGCATTCATAAAAGCTCTCCGTATGAATGCTGATAAAGGTTTAAATGTTCAATTTAGAGTTCAATATGATCTCCAAAGAGACTCATCAAATGGAGAAGTTAGTATTCTACAGATAAGTCCATATTATTGATACAACCGACACTGAGATTGCCAATCTCTTTCACATTGGTTAGAATCTACTGCTTGCTAGTCAGTTGTACAAAGATATGGAGGATTAGTTGTTAGAATGTTGAAAGGTTTTTTTTTTAAATTTAAATTTTTAGATTTTAACACATGGCCCATATTTCGTTCACTTCTTTGCACCAGAAAATTTGAAGGCACTACCAAAACATGTAATCTTTGTACTAGATACAAGTAGTAGTATGTCTGGTAAACGGTTAAGACAGTTACAGAAAGCAATGCGATCAATTTTATCACAACTGAAGCCGGATGATTTATTTAACATTATCGAATTTGCAGGACATGTTTATGTTAACGATATTAAGAGTAAGAAGGGTTTTAGAAAAGTACTTGATTATCGGAAATTCAAAAATTATGACAATTTTGAACAAGCTTTCAAAGTATTTTATGATCACTGTCATTCCTTTGTCTATCATTCTTAATCTATAATTATTTCAAATTTTTAGAACGAACCATTACCAGAAGCTGTTAAAGGAACGAAAGAGAACATTAATGTGGCTACACAATGTCTTAGAAGATTGAAAGCAGCTGGCAGAACGAATATAATCGGTGGTTTAGAAACGGCAATATTAATTATGAAACGATCACGAGAAATGTACAAAGAAAAATACGAGCCGATAATTCTTTTTATAACAGATGGTGACCCGAATATTGGTGTAAGAGCAAAAAGTGAAATTATAAGAATCACCACAAAATTCAATGGAAATGAATCATCAATACATACAATAGCTTTAGGTAAATTAACAGATTATGGTTTTCTGGATAAACTCTCTCAGCTCAATCATGGTGAAGCAAGGTTTATTAAAAAAGACTCAGATATATCGGAATTAGTAGAGAAAGTATTCCAAGATGTTTCTACACCAGTACTGAACAATATTCGTTTCACTTATGGCATTAATTCAACAGAAATAACAAATCCACAATTTGCAACGTATTTCCAAGGCACTGAACTTATTGTAGCTGGAAAAATTGGTAATAATTTCTCTCTTTCCTCTCTCTCTCTCTATCTCTCATACAAAAAATTGAATTAATTTGTAGACAATTCAAATGTTTTCCCACTTGTGGTTGCGAATACACAGACGGGCCAGAAAGAATTTCGACCACATATTGGACATTCTTCAACACCTTTGGATCGATTATGGTCATATCTGATGTTACATCAAAATATAAAACGTTTAACTAACACAGATGCATCGAATGTATTAGCACAAAAAGCATTAAACTTAGCAGCAAAATATTCATTTGTTACACCATTAACATCACTAACAATTGATCTACCTAATGGTGAATCAATCGATGATGATAAAATGTTAACACCAACATACAAACCGATCAGAAATTTAAACAAATTATTAAGTACTCCAATTAAATCACAAAGATATCAACGAAAATTTGCATTTCAATTTGCAACAACACCAAAATCAAAGTATAATACGAATAGAATGTCTAGTAATTATTATTATGATGATTTAGGAAGATTAACAATAGGAGATAGAGCCTCATTAACCGACCAAATACCTAATAGTTTTGGTCAGACTCTACTCGATTTAATAAAAAAGGCTATCTCTAATTTCTTATAAACAAATTCCTTCAAATAAAGTTTTAATTCTTCCAACAATTATTTAGTTTACGAAAAACAATTCTTTTTCCCATAATCACGCTGTGAATCCTTACATATCACAACCAACAACCTCTAGTCATCAGAAGTGCAAATGCAAGGAAGTTGGTACTTCTTCCCAATGAAATCGTTTTAAACTCAAATCCAGCAATCAACTAACTTGCTACTTGTAAGATCTTTTTCTGAAATTGGTTTTTGTCTAAAGACATTAACGATATACAAATGTAAACACTACACTTGTGTTTTGCGTACCTACTCTAATTTTTAAGAATTGAAACGTTTACCCAAAACGCTACTTAAGTGAATACTTAAACACTAATAGCTAATAAACTTTGGTGTAATTATAATAAATTTAACACAAGCGATATAGACACAACCTTAGACATTGCTTAATCATTTTTGTATCGTAACATTCAAACTTTCATACCGCTAACACCAATTCTAATTGATTTTAAAAACCTTGTCTTGAAAAAAACAACTAATAATAAATGATGACGAATGAGATTTAATGGTTTTTTTTTGTTTTTTTTTGTTAATATTCAACAACTTCTGAATAACTACTTTCACATTGAGGGTTTTCCCGTCTTGCAATTAACCCAGCAATTTAACGTAATTTTACCAAATGTATAGCCTTGTATAATTGCTACCATATACCTAACATATACTGTAATAATAATGCTAATCAACATATATCTACTTTGTAAAATTTGTAAAAATATACGACCTCCAAATTATTACAAATATTCAAATTATTGTTTATAAATACAACGTTATTATCGACCAGACAGTCAAAAATTCACAATTTGATAATTATTATCGATTCATAATAACAATAATAATCACTGCAGAAAATGGGAAATTTATCGTATTTTTTACCTGTTGTTTGTTATTAATTCCATAGATGTAAATTTTTTTTGCAAATATAAAGTGACCGAACTGTACTTGGGAATTACAAGAAAATCCCGGGAGAGCCCCGGTTATTGACGTATCTATATTTTCTATTAAATGCATCTACATAGGGGGAAACCCGAAATTACGTTAAATATATTAATGAAGAATATTCACGATTTTCTTTGAAATGTTTCATTGTCAACATTATTGAAATTATCTGTTGTTTGTTGATTTCTATCCAATTGTAAAACCAGTAGGTATGTCCTTCATCAAAAATTCTCTAAACAACAATCGAGACAGTTTAGTGTTTCTTCTTTAACTGTGTGAGATACAAATAGAAAAGAAAAGAATTTGTTTTTAATAAAAATCATAATTTGTTGTTTATCTATTTATCTGCTGTTGTTGTTTATATTTCAAAGCAGTTCAGTGTTGGCTGTGCATCTGTTCAGTTAATATATACCAACTGATATGATTCCAATTATCAATTTTAAAATATTTTGTTTGTTATTTATTGTTGTGATATTGTTAACAAATGTTTATAGTGAGAAATGTAAGTATTACCATTGATTATTATTACTATTTTAGAAGATTTTCTTGAATATGCGAAATAAACAAATACCTACCTACCAGAATGTTATTAATTCAATTATCAAAATCACCTTGATTTTAATCACCAAAAACCTGTCCGGTGAATCTTTAAATACTTAGCTTATAGTAATTAAAAAAAAAAAGAATAAGAAACCTAATTTCTGTATTAAACGACCTTTTAATATGTATTTGAATACATACAGATAATTGTATTTTAATTAATTTATAAAGCATTTCTTTATTCTGTGTTGATTCTTTTATGGATGGCAGATCATATAATTTCTATACATAAACATATCATAATTATCATTAATGAATAAATCAAGGTTGGATAAAATTATGATTGTTTCACATATTATTTACAGATAAAGTATGTGTAGTAGATGGTAAAGGTGGTTTCAAAAGATCTGGACAATTTTGTCCAATATTGGATCAACCTGATAGTAAAGTCGAATGTGTCTTAGGTGTTGATAGGTAAATATCCTTCACTCAATTATAATTTGTATAACAAGTGGAAAAAGTGAACATTTATCACACGAGATTCCATCAAGTCTAATGATTATTGTACGTTTTCCACGTGTTGTACACAATGTTTTTTATCAAATTTATCTAAAAGAGAATAAACGTACACGTTTAGGTTGGATTGTTTACGTCGAATCTCTAAAGGGAAAGTTGATTTTTCCGTTTTCACCCCTGAAGATTTAGTCACAGCAACAAATTCAGAAATCGAAGTATTACTAACAAATGAACTACGATATACAAAAAGTAACATTATTACCTAGTACCAATTTTATTATTTTTATCATTGAAATAAAATTAAAATTTTTAGCTAATTTCGAATATGAAGTCGTTGCTATAATATCAAATTCTTCTGGTATTAAAACACGACATGATCTTGAAGGTAAAAAATTCTGTCATCCTGGTTATGGTTATGAGACGGATTGGACACGAATTCTATCAAATGTAAATAATTTAATTTAGAAAAATTGTATTTTTAATTAATGAATTTGTTATTTTTAGTATTTGGAAGCTTCAGTAGTTCCACAATTATGCGAAACACAAATTACAATAACTGAAAATCGTATTAAAGCATCATCGAATTTTTTCCGAAGTGCATGTAAAGCTGGACCATGGGTGAATGATCCTACGCTAGATTACGAACTAAGTAAGTTTCAGATTTATTTAAAATCTTATTATTATTATTATTTTGTGTATATATAGAGAGAAAATACCCAAATTTGTGTGCATTATGCGATAGTCCATCAAAATGTTCAACTGATGATAAATATTGGGGTAGACGTGGTGCATTATATTGTTTAACCGATGGTGCTGGTGATATAACATGGGCACGTTCAGATGATGTTCAATATCATTTCGGTTTAACATCAGCTAAAGGTGAAACAACACCCGATGATTATAGTTATTTATGTCCAGATGATAGTATACGTTCATTAAAAAAACCACCATGTACATGGGTAGTGAAACCATGGCCAGTAATAGCAGCACAACGTACAAAAGCACAAGATATTCAAGATTTCATATCAACATTGGATCGTACGAAAAATTACAATACATGGCAAACAGCATTATTGAATTTAATTGAAACATACCATCAATATATTGAGAAATTGGAACCAATTGAAGCTATTGAAAGTTATTTAGATCGTGCTGTTGGTTTTTTAAATGCGAATAGTTTCACTGGTTGTCATCCACCAAGAACGATACGTATATGTACAACATCAATTATAGAAAATGCAAAATGTAATTGGTTACGAGAATCGGCTGCTGTTTATGGTATTGAACCAGATTTATCTTGTTTAAAAGCTGATAATACAACACATTGTATGATGGCAATTAATTTGAATGCTGCTGATATTGTTATGATAACACCAGATTTATTAAATCGAGCGGAAAAACACTACAATTTAAAAACATTATTTTATGAAACAGTTAATGATAATATGAAATATTTAACAGTTGCAATTACAAAATCAAATTCAACTATAAAAACATTGAAGGATGCACAAAATAAACGAGTTTGTTTACCAAATTATGATGGTGTTGCATGGAATTCTGCAATTGCATCACTTAAAAATCAAAGTCTTATCAATACATGTCCATATGATCAAGCCTTGATTGAATATTTCAATCAAGGTTGTATACCACAATTACCAAAACATTTATCGAATATGTTTAAAAATACATGTCAAAAGAATATTGATGATGATGATGAAATTGGTGGTGGTGATTACCGTGCAATTAAATGTTTATTAGATAATGAAGGTGATATTGCATTTATATCGAAAAATTCATTAATCAATTTCATTGAAAATCCAAATGTGAATCGTTATAATCGTATCAAAATTGATGATTTCCATACAATTTGTATGAATTCAAATAATAATGATTGTCATTTAAGTTGGGCACCAATTGGACAAGCAATGGTTCGTAAAAATTCTACTGAATTATGGATGAAAGATACATTAAGTGTTTTCTTACAATTAGACAGTTTATTTGGTAAAAATTATAAATCACTCACATTACCATTACAAATTTTTGGTAATTTTGATGGTAAATCAAATATCTTATTCCATGATGATACAGTTCGTTTAAGAAATGTTCCAATTAGTAAGAATTTTGATAATATGGAACGAACATATAGAGAAATACTTCATAGTATCAATGTTTGTCAATCATCATCATCATCATTATCATCATCATATCCATATTATTCTATTGTTATGTTATTATGTGTTTTAATTAAATTCATTTTGTATTAATTATATTATCGATACCTACATATATGTGTTTACATCAGTACTGATTTATTATAAGAAATTATCTGTGATATTAAAGATAATTCCACAGCATTTACAAATTGTTTTATTTATCGATCTATTCAAAACATATTTATATATAGTCGGTCGATTGAAAATTAGTCAACTTGGCCTTACAACAAGAATTTATAGTTATATGCAATATCCCATCACTATTTCGGTTTCAAGTCCACTAACAAAACAAAAAGAGGGCTGTTTCATACACAAATTAACAATCATGATTGTTAAACGGTAGTCAGATTGATTTACCTACAATGAACTATCATTGTATACCTATGGAGATTGTACCCTACTGTTAGGAAATATTGATTATTTCAGGGAAATTCAAGTTTGTATTTACTGTTGGCAAGTTGATTTTGACATAGATATTTGTCCTGAATAATATAAAATCTAAAATCAATGATATCAATAATTATATAATTGGGTATTAACAATATTTATATGTCATCGAAAAAGGTAAGTTAATAAAATAAATTATTGAAAATAAAGAAATTAATTAACAAAAATTAGAATGGCAACAAAACACAAACAACAACAACAACAAGAACAACAGTATCGAAACCACCTGCCACTATACGTAAACGTAATAACGAATCAAATGTTGATCGAAATAAAACACGAATAGAAGAGAAATTTGTAAAAACCACAATAAAAAAATCAATGAATGAAGATGAAATTAAAAAAACAACAACACGTCCACCCATTATTAAAACAAAAGAAACAATAAAAAAACCACCACAATTGAATGTTAGAAATACTAATAATAGTGATGGTAGAAAATTAGTGACAACACAAAAACGACCAATAACACCACCAAGTAGTAGAGTAACAAAGACACAATTCTTTCCAAGTAAATCTATGTATTCACAAGCATTGAAAAAACAAAATGATAATAAAATAAGAAAAACATCAAAAAAATCAACACCAACAAATGTAATTATTGATAAAAATCGTGATATTTCATCACCATCAGATTCAAGTTCAATATCGGAACGACCACGTACAGCCACTTTAAGAAAAGGTAGTATAGTTAATCATAATATTGCAGGACCAGAAATACCAAAAGTACCACCTCAACCACAACAAATACAATCAACAAATATTAAACAAGAGAATTTAGATGAAGAAACTGAAGAAAGATATGATGATGATTTTAATTCGTATGAATCAGATTTCGATGAATATCAATCATCTGATTCAACGACAATCAATATCTCTGAAATATCAAGTGGTACGGAAACAACAACGACTGAAGAAGAAGAACAACTACAACAAAAATCAAATCAAAAATGTATAAACGATGATGAAAAGAAACTCGATTCGGGCACTTACGAATTACCTGAATTTAAACAAAAGAAATTACTTTTAGATAATATTAAAGAGATAATAGAACATGAGAATAATAATAATACAATAACAACTACAAATAATAATAACAACAATTTTGGTTCATTATCAGATGAAGGTTTTGAAGATGGCAAATCATTGCAATTTATCAATTTTTTGGGTGCACAACAGAAATATCAAAAACGTAAAACAATTGAAATGAAACGTAAACGTGGTGAAGAGATTTTGACAATGATCAAATTAGATATTTACAATTTTACATTATTGGATTTACCATCAGTGCCTTATGAACAATTTATTAAAACATATGGTAAACAAAATACAATACAAATAACAACACAAACAGGTGATGATGATTTATCTGAAGAAATACAAACTGATACGATTATTTATGAAAATAAATGGACACAATATCCACCAGTTTATCAAAAAATCGATCCTAAATCTAACAACTTTTGGCAATTATATAAAGCGAATTATTTAGGTGTTGGTGGGGATACTATTGTTGAAACAACAACAACAACAACAACAAAAGAAGAAATCGTTAATTTCAATAATTTAAATAGATTTATTACAAATGCTGGTAATTTAATTTTAAATATACAAACTGAAAATCAAAAGAAATTCTATAAAGAATCGCATAAATCTAATAATTTACCTTCATTTAGTCAAGGATATTTACTCTACGAGACCCAAACTATAGAAATATTGAATGGTAGATCAATTATTAATGCTTGTTTTGCTGATAATAGAATTCTAACAATCCATGGTAGAAGAAATGACGATCAAAGAAGTATTGTTTGTGTATGGCGAATTGGTAATGTTGAAATGCCAGAATTCTTGTTGTGTGTTTTTGGTGAAACAACCTGTTGTACAGCTAATTTTGAAACATCAAATTTAGTCTTTGGTGGATTAGATGATGGGTAAGAAAAATTGATTCAACGAGATTCTATTCTGTAGTGAATTAATACGTTTTTTTTTCTCTAAATTTCAGAACTGTTGTAGTTTGGAATATAAAAGAGAATCATTTATTTCATGTAGGTGTTGGCGATAATTGTAGTGATTTTCAATTAAGAACACCTACATTTACAAGTGAAATCCATCATGATAATCATGATACACGAATTATTTCACTTGTGGCATTATCAAAATCTCACATAATTAATGATGAATTATTTGTAACAAAAAATTCAATGGAAATTTGTACGTTAGATGAGAATGGTTTATTGATAATTTGGGGTGTTATTAAGAAGAATCAACAAATTAATATTGAGAATCATAATTTAACATATTGGGGTAATATAATTTTAACAATCAATACAAGAATTGATTTACAACAATTATATATGGAAATTAACGATTTCAAATGTACCGATTTATTAATAAATCATTTAGATCCAACACATTTATATATTTCAACAAATTACGGTTTTATAATACATTGTTTAACAAATAATGCTAAACCAAAAGTACGTAAATTTCTACCGAAATTCCAATCATACATTAATTGTTTAGAATTATGTCCATTTTCATCGAAATATTTTCTTGCCGGTTTTAATAATGGTAATTTAAATTTTTATATAAATCAAATTGAACAACCATTAATGGTATTATCAGATAAAGATTGTATTATTGGTAAATGTAATATTGAATTAATACAATGGTCACATAATCGACCTTTAATATTTTATATAAAAGATATAACAAATACTGTACATGTGTGGAATTTAAATATCAGTGATATGTTTCCGGTAAATTCGATACCATTTAAAGATAGAATTGTTAGTATGAAATTATCACCATTAATTACACCAAAAAGTGATGATACCAGCAATATTGATGATGATACATATATGGTAGGTATCTAAATAAGTTTGATTATTTCAAATTCTATGAATAAATTCTATTAAATTTTCAGATGATTGCTACTGAGAATGGTTTAATTTATTTATATTTATTAGGTCCGGAACATAAACAAATACCAACAAAACAATATGAAGATGAAAAGAGGAAATTTTTCAATTATATTGATCGTTATGTATAGTTCATCATGAATTATCGTTTAAAGTTTAAAAAATACATTATTAAAAGTAAATTTGTGATTTTATTTAAACAACTATCTATATACCTACGTAGAGAACATGTTTAGCATGTGAAGCTCAAAAGTACCTTTCAGGAAAATATCCGTTGCTTTCTAAGCAATTTTTGGCAATAAAATCAAATGAGCAGATACAATGATACGTTTCTGTCAGTTGTTGTTTGTCAATTTATTTGAAACTGTTTGTGAAAAGATATGTTACGTAATTCCAAAATTCCACAGTTAATTCAAACTTTATAAGAGTCTTCTTATTTATTTCTTAGAAATATGCCATCAAATTCTCGATCATCATCATCATCAACATCATCATCTCGTAAAAATAAAAAACAAGTAAAATTTACAAAAAAACGTCCATCACAAATTAGTTGTACAAGAGAGAACAGTACTACAAGTGTAACACCAACAAATAAAATTGAAAATTATACTCATTTAGTACTTTATTATTTGAATAAATTGAAAAATCTATTATCACAGAAGAAATCAACGAAAAATTCAAATAATAAATCAACAAAAAAAGGCGATTCAAATAATTTAAAATCAATTTTGAAATCAACAAATAACAAGAATAACAAGAAGAAATTGAAAAATAAATCTAATACTAAAGTTAAAGTACATAAAGCTGTTGATATTGTTGATGCTGCTTTACAATTTGGTTGTACAAATAATATTATTGAGAAAGTTGGTGATTTTTTTCTATTAAAAAGAAAAATTCCAAATCAAAAGATACGTGAAAGAGAATTAACACCTGGACCAGATTTGACACGTTGTCCTAAATGTAATAAATTACGACATCAATCGAACAATTCAATATCAATCAATTCAAAAACTAGTATGAATTCTGGTATTAATTGTTGTGAAAAATGTGAAACGAAAGATTGTATTGATCTTTAAATAAATAAAATATTTCAAATTTGCCGCCGAATTTTGTTTGTACACTTGAACTACTAAAGATTTAAATTTTAGAATTTCCGGTAGTGCATTTGAATTACTAGAAATTTGAAAGCTAATCTACCAATACTTGTCAAAAATCATTATTATCGGATGGTATTTATCGTTCTAGCACCTTAAAGTTGAATTAAAATAATTAAATTTAATAATTTCTAATGTTTTGCAATATTTTGGATATCTCTTGGCTCTCGAAAATATTAAACTTTTGTAGACGCTGACGCTCTTATTCAAACTTCCCGCTTATAGTTATTGGTTTCGTTATATTTGAACTACTAGTAGTTCAAAAAATTTACATAAATAAAAAATTAAATAATTCCAATTGAAATTAAGTAAAATTTGATTTACCTTTAGTTGTTGATAGTAAGACTCTATTTCTCAATTTGTTTTATTTTTCTGGCAATATTCTAGATAATTCTTATATGTTAATGTTGTTATTTTAAGGTTATGTTGTTTGTCATGTTAGAATTTTCCTTAATTGGTAAATATTAATTTTCTAATCTATACAATGTTTATTATGTTTATTCATTGATTTAATTGATTATGGATGTAAGAAATCAAAGGATAATCGATATATCTTTAATAAATAGTTGTATAAAAACGAAAAAATGGTATTATTATCATTGGATGAACTATCAACTGAAATTCTCTTGAAAATCTTCAAATATTTAGATATTTATGATTTGTGCAAATTAAAACAAACATGTAAACGTTTCCGTGATATAATTGAAACATGGGCACATTGGTTTATAAATAATGTACGTTTATTGGCCACTAATCAAATACATCCAATTATAACAAATAGATCGGCACATTTATTAACACCATTTGAAAAATATCGAATATCAAGAAATTGGCGTTTAGGTATCTATTATGAGAAAACATTATTACCAAGTAGAATCCGTTATATACCATGGTTGCAATTAGATAAAAATTTATTGTGGGTAAGTCGTGGTGAATACATACGTGCTTATACACGTAATAATACAAATGGTATTTGTAAAGAACCAATAAGTTGTTTGAAAGGTAAAAGTCGTGCAGAAGTTTGTCGATTCACATTAAAAGATAATTCAATTATCAGTGGACAAACGTAAGAAGAGAATCTCTTATATAATTGTTATTGGATTCATTAATTATTATTATTTTACAGTGATGGTAGTATGTGGTTATGGTCAATTGATAATCAAAAATTTATTTTCAATCAAGAGAATTGTCATGAAAGTGATATTAATTCAGTTGATATAAATAAAGATACGATTGTATCCGGTTCACGGGATGCTTTAGTGAAAATTTGGAAGAAACCAATTGATGATGATGATGATGATGATTGCCTTAATTTAAGTACAACTTTACATTTAGATGATCGTGTCTGGAGTGTATCATTATGTGATGAACGTGAATCACTTCTAGCTGCTGGTACGTCCGGTATTTCATCCAATATAACTCTCACTATCTTCGATGTAGAAAAGTATGATCTATGCCGTGTATATTTCAATAAAATTATAAACAATCAATTTTTTAGTGAAAAAACAATCTTACGTACGGGAACAAGTCGTTTTGGTGCTGGTATATTGGATTTAACATGGGAGAATCCATCTATATTATGGACAAGTGGTTATGATTCAAATGTACGTCGTTGGGATCTTAGAACTGGTGAATGTGAACAATCATTTGAAGATCCATGTGGATCGACAATTTATTGTTTTCAATATGATCGTTTTAATACAATCATTAGTGGTACGGAAAATAGTGGTAGAGTTGTATTATGGGATACACGACAAAAGAATTATATACAAGTAAATTATTATTATTATTATCGTTGAATATTGATTAATTTTGAATTTTATAGATTTACTTTATGAATTGTTGTAAACGACGTGATAAAAGCTCACCAGTTTATGGATTATCATTTGATGCGGAATCATTATTTACAGTTACTGATCGACATGTTACAATTTTAGATTTTTCAGTTTCTAAAGGCAAATTTCGCGATTATAGTAATTTGTTTTTAAAATTAATAAAAGTGTGACGATTTTTAATTGTTATATAGGAGAGTACTATTATTTAGTTTGTAATTTATAATAAATTATTTTATAAACAACAAAATTAGAATTTTCCAATATGAAAAAGTAGATTCAACTGAGAAATTGTTTAATTAAAACAAATTAAAAAAAAAAACATAATTATAACAAATTTTAACTGAGAATGAGTATAACAGAAACAGTTAGTTACCTGAAACGATCACCAAAAAACTTAGAAACGTACAGTTAAACTGTAAATTCAATTTTACAAAATAATAGTTTAAGAAGAGAAAAACAGAAATAGATCACAATGATGAGAAATTCAAGTGGAACTTTCTTACAACTGCTATTTCCACAATTAATGGTAAAAAGCCGCTACAGACCAATGATTAAAAATAAATTTTATCACAGTCAATTGAGAGAATCATCCGAAGAATTCTATAATCTAATTGTACAAAATTTCCTAACTACTGTGAATTGTTCGACATTTTTCTAAATCCTTACTATTTAGAAAGAACAACAGAACATAAACGTTAAAAAAAAAATACTAGCCATAGAGATCAGGAACAAAGAAATAGTTGTCAAGATCTGTATCGTTGTTTGAAAAAGTTCCACTCAATTTTTTTTGTTCTAATCACTCTAATCCGGTGCCCAACGTACTGTATATGCTCGATAATCTTGTAAACATTGTTTCTCAACAGTATCTTTAATCCATTCAATGATGACATGTCTTGCATTTGTTGGACATTTAATTGTTTGTTCTTTGATTGTATCTTTAACATGTAAAACATGTGTAGCATCAATAAATTCATCAGATTTCAATACAATCCCACCATAAGCAATAAAATAACGTATCCATTCAGCATAACGTTCAGCTATACCTGTTTCTAATAATAATTTAACATTTTCAAAATAATTCGGTATAGATTTACGTCTTTCTAATTTATCTTCCTGGTAATTGCATGCAACTAATTCTAAACTATCAAAATTTGTTATAATCTTTTTCTTTTTATTATTATTTTGTTTATTATTAATATTATCATCATCATTATTATTGATATTATTTAGACGGAATTTACGTTTTGTTTTCGGTTTTTTCGATTTAATCAAATCTATTGGTCGTTTTTTCGGTGTTGATACTGTTGCAACAGTACCTTTAGAATGTTCTAATAGGTAATGTTCAATATTACCCCTCTTCCATATATCAAGTGTTGTATTTAAATCTTTACAAATCAGATAACATTGATATAATTCAGTAGAGATAGCTTCCAAGACCTGTTTAACACCAGCCTTCATACGTAGATCACGTACAATTAAACGTACAAGTACTTTTAAATCATTTGCTGTACATCGATAGATAATCGTTTCTAAATGATCGATTTGTTCATCTTCTAAATGTAAATGTGATAATCGTTCAAGGAAATCATCAATTTCTTGTAATGTTAATGTACTTTTTGAGGCTGGTTTAATTCTATCACTATGTTCAAAATAATGTTGTATTGTAAAACCAATATCACCTTGTTCAAGTGATTCTAACATCTCATCATGGTCTGTATTGAAGATTTTACTAAATAATTTTATTAATTGTTTCGATTGTAAATTAAATATTCGTTTATCAAGACTGGGTAATAATAGTTTCACCCATAATTGTAAATCACCTTTAAAACATACACCATCTGTACCTTTTTTAAACATATTATTCAATATTTTGATTTTATCTTGTGATAATTTGATTTTTGTTATTTCAGCAACAATGACACGAAATTCACGAAATAAATTATCTTGTGATAGATTATTATTAATAATAATATCAGATGATACACTTAAATTATCATCATTAACTATAATTGTTTTCTCTCTATTATCATCATTCTCATTATTATTATCTATATTGAGTTTTTGATTTTTTGTAATAATTGTTTTATTATTCGATTTTTTTGTATTTTTTGCATTCATTCTAGCTTCAATTGTTTTATTACAATCATCAATTTTTTGTAAAATATAATTTTGATCATCTTTATTCAATTGTAACCAACCATCTATATCATCTGGTCCTTCAATACGTTTTGTTGTTTGGCGTTGTTTTAAAAACAATTCAAAGATACAATCGATATGATGCCATGCTTTCAATTTGCCTGTACCAGATGGATTTGGTATTAATTTTGTTATACGTAATTCACCTTGTTGGCATTTTTGACCACATTTCTTACATACAGCACGTGTCTGTTTTGCTATTTCAATTGAAAAAGGCTTCTCATCCAGTTGTTGTTGTTGTTGTTGTGAATCTAACATCTAAAAAATTAGGTTATGGTTCATGATTTATTTACACAACAACAAACAAATCTTGCATAATACCTTAATTAAAGATAAATCTGACATTAATTAGTAAAGTAATTTTAATTAATTATCGTTCACCTACTCAATTACGGCCAAGCATTTGTTTTTTTCAAAAAATCAACAACAGAAACTTTAAAATGGTTACACAGATGACGCTGTATTGTTGATTTACTAATTGTAGACTTTAACACAATTGCACCAACTAAAATTTATTTGCGCCACTAATTGGGAAAAAATAATCTAACACAGATTGTTTATTAATTTTAAGAATTCATAATCAACTGCACGTGTAATAATTGTTGTGAATTAAGTTCTTATTAAAAAAATTGTAAACAATTGGAGCTACATAATGCGACATTACATTAGAGATGGGCGTAATTGATTAGTAAGTTTGTTCCATCCTACAATCTCGCATTAGTTTGCTTGTTCTTAATACCGCGTATATTCAAAGAACTGATTCAAGCTTTTGTGAGGTGTTCTTTAACATCTTAATCGTTATTCTGCGTCAACAGGCTGAAATAAAGTAGCGAAACATTGAAATAAAGGAGTATTTAATCAAGAAAGTAGTCCTGTTTTATTTTTGTTGCACTATTCTAGCTGGCAAAATCAAAGAAATCATAATAAATGGATTTGAGTCATGCGGCATCTCAATATAGACACACTGAATTATGTTCGAGAATTTGTGCTAAACTGTAATATACCTATAAATCACTTGCGAAATACTGAGAATTGTGTAACTATATCGGTCAAAAAAATTAAGTTTTGCTCATTGTCAATGGAACGTCTGGAAGGGACTAGCTGTTTAATTCATACCGTTGGCAATCGCTGGCCCATCTCTAAAATTCATATCTGTCAACTGTCAAAAGCGAACATAACCTATGAAATTGCTTCAACAAGAGGGGCTCGATTTTTTTAAATAAATAATTAAGCAAAAACTAATATTAAAAGGAAATCACATCAAAAACTTACAATAAAGTCACTTAAAATTGAAGATATTACAAATATAGCGTTTCTTATTTGTTTGTCATTTCCAGATGTCAGAACCAGATCAACAAGAATACGATAATAAACCATTTCTTATTGAAAAGGCAAAACAAGGACGTGCTGTATGTAAAAAATGTAAACAAAAATGTACACAAGGTGAGATACGTATTGCTAAATTAGCACCAAATCCATTTGGTAGTGGTAAAATGAAATTATGGCATCATATCGATTGTATCTTTGATATATTTCTAAAACAACGTC
>JAZBGY010000021.1:0-73273 GCA_037414755.1 Lydus trimaculatus
CTAAACAATCATGGCTGAAAGTTGAATACTATTGGCAGTTATGCAAACCGTAGCCGCCTCAAGGACAGGTCCGAAAAGTGCGGCATTACTCTACCTACTTTCTTATTAAACTGTTTTCCTGTATTACAATTGCTTGATTTGAAAATGGGACTTTTGCAGTCTAAATAGCTTTTTTTCTATTTTGCGTCTATAATAGCGCTATTTCGAAACTGGCTACTGTATCGAAATGGAGCTGTTTCGACACACTGTGTCGAAATAGAAAATGTAGTAATTTTTTTTTTTTCTTAAGGTTGGTAGCGCTCGCACAAACGTCATTTAGAAATAAATTACTGACAGTATTTTCAAAAATTTTCAGCGATTTCACGTATTTCAGGGGCCGTACATGAAAATTTTTGGCTCATATGTTGTACAATAATTAATTTTGAGACAAATGGCGGCGAAAAAACCATTGCAAAAGTTTAAAAGAAAAAACAATTGAACAATTTTGAAATGTTACGTCAGCGATACCAACCACCACAAAATTCCCTAAATTTCAAAATTTCAATTTTTTTGTATAAAAAGGGCAAAATAGAAAAAATAGTATAAAAAACTCGTGTCATAAGTCGTATATTGCACGCGCTTCGCTGCTCGTTTTCTAAACTTGGACTCGTGCAATAATTGTCGACTTCTGACACTTGTTTTTTAATATACTATTTTACGATTCCATTACGGTAGACCAGTGTTTCCCAAAATTTTTGCTTTAGCAGCACAGTTTAAAGGATCCCACACACTGAAGCGGGGGCGGTAGCAGTAAGTTGGCGGGCTAAGAGACGTTGCGGGATATCACCGTATTTACACCTATGCAGTATACCGCGACGGTAAGTCCGCATAAACAGCGTTTTTATTTTAGAACGCAGTCAGCACGGTTCTTCCCGCGTCCTACAGCGGGATGACGTTACTAATAACAGAAAATTTAATTGAAAATGTAATAAATTATCCAATTATATATGATTTGTCTCATGAAGAATATGAAAATTGTCGGAAAAAGGATAAAGTTTGGGATCAAATTGGAAAAGAATTAAAACATGATAGTAAATTTTATAGTAAATTGAAATTGTTCTGTTTCTTTCATCTTCAGCAAGAGCTAATAATAACAGGGCTTCTTCTTCATCTGATTTGAACGCACGGTCTACTACACGCACCAGTTATCTAAAGAAGAACACGAATATTTACCCAATGATTCCCGCCTTCGGTGTGTGGGGTTAAGCGGGAAGCGTTTCTTACATCACGCGTTCTCGAAACGCTCCCGCTACCGCTTCCGCAGTCCCGCGCCGGTAATCAGCATTTTTGCATTTTGATCCCCATAAATATCGGGTACGACGTATAACTGAAACAAGCACCCTTTCACGGCACACACTTTTGTGTCGCGGCACACCGGTTGGGAAACACTGCGGTAGACACATTGTACACGTAAACTACCCAGTTCAAGTGACCATAAAGTAGAGGATTAAAAATTCATTATTACCACTCTTTTATTGTTAATAAGATCTGTATTGCTTCATGTTAAAAATGGACTTCTTCCAAATTTAAATTTGATGATTTGCCAAAGTAAATCATTTTAATATTTTTTGGTACTCAATAGGTTAATTTTCGATGTGAATAAGCACAAGCTTTTTAACCATACCTATAAGTGCGCTAGTACAGAAATATATAATCATAAAAGTTAACTAAAGTAGTCCATACACGTGCGATTTGACAGGCCAAATGGCCCCGTACAGAACCAAAACTATCCATCGCTGTGGCTCGATCCGCGACGTCATTCATATTATTATGTTTGATGCAGTGAAAGAAAACTTGATACAATTTGGCACAACATTAAGCAGCTATTGGAAGGAAGACGCCAAGAACTGGCTTAAACTTGTGTGATCCGAACTCATTCAAACGACCTCGGACGAAATGGATCCATCGTGTATGGACGCCTTTATATCTTCACTGAATAGTGATCGAACAATCATGACAAGATGGTAAAATACAAAATATAAACGTAAATTTCAATAAAAAAAGGTGATAAAGAATAAGAGTACATACATTTTTATTGTTTATTTCTAATTTTTCCGATACCAATGACAATAAAACAGCCTTTTTGGTGAATATTGTAGATATATTTACATCATTTGTCCGTACACGTGATATAGGCACACTTATTTTTTACTGTGAAAGACACTGGAGGTATTTTAGACCCTAATTTGGATGCTATTTATAGCTCTTCTCCCGTTTTTTTCCTTAGTCTCCTGTAGAATTCCAAAATTGTCACAAGTCCCCCTCTTTTAAACTTAAGCAGTTCATTTGTATTTATATCTTGTTTGAGAGTATTTGTAGACTTAATTGTTGATTAATCTTCTAGTTGAATATTGATCTGTTTCGTAATCCAGGAAAAAAGACATAATATTTCAATTATGAAAGTATGCAATTGAAAATTTTAAAATGGAAAAAAGTGATTCGTTTGACTGTAATACGAATCAGTATATACTTGAATTGATTTGAACAAAATAATGTAAAAGATTGCGAACTTTTTCTTTCTTTATATCCAGATTATCTACATACAACAAATTTGTAAGTTGTTACAATCTTATTACGGTAATAATATAGAGGAAGCTCGTTTTGCTTACACACAGTGAATTTCCATCATGGTTCCCTTGATATTTTTCTAATCTCCGATTTTACGGCAAATGCATTCCAGTTTGTTATTTTGAATACGGTGCCCTATTTATTGACGACACAGATTTGTGTCATTTGATAGACAGAAACAGAGAGATAGAAAGAGGGTGAATGATGCTCAAATCAAAAAAAAATACAAAGTAGTGACTCAAGTCATGTGAGAAAGAAAGAGAAAATTAAAAAAAGGACTGCCAGTAGAGCATTACGTGATTTACGTAAAAATATAGAGATTTGAAATTTATTAGAGTGTTCTGACTGAAATAAATACACGGGTAGTCCAATGAGGTGCGGATGATTCCATAATAGTGCATATAAGCGCATGAATAGGAACAGTGGGGACGCTCTTTACAAGAACCGGGATAGCTTTCATTTGGGTTGAAAAGAGATGGCTGGTGTAAGCTTTGTAGAATTACCACCCTCCAGACTGTCCTATGTTCCTAGATGAAATGTCTCAGCTTATATAGTTTTCCTCTGCTGAATTATTTCATTCGTCATAGTGGAGGAGCTCTTTTAGGTTATTTGGCAATCGGTAAAATCACAAATGACTATTCTGCTACTTTCAATGACAAACAATCGGTTATTGTAGCGCCTATATCCGCCACTGCAAGTGTTACATCCCTCTATTGCCATTTTGTTGATTTTTTAATTATTAGGAAAAGTTGTCTGCCAATTAAGACACTGATTAATTAATTAAATAATCCATTAAAACGTCGTCTCATCACATTATAATGTTATTAACGTTCACAATTAACGACCAATATTTGATAAACGTAATTATTATGAAGTTCCAATAACGTACCTGTCTTCAATGACAGGTAATTAATTCTTTTTTGGAGTTTATTTTGTTTGTTTATTCTGTATGTAATTTTCATTGGAATGTACATCGATATAATCATTCTATCCCCAACAATGAAACCGTTCCAAATTTAAACTATTATCACACCTTAGTATTTATTTTATGAAGTGTATAATTTGAAATTTAATCAACATACACTCTACCACCTTCCTATCAAGTGATAAAACTTAGTTGTTGTATGTAATATGTTGGTAACAGTTACATTGATAATGGTAAAGGTACATACCAACTGTCTATAAAATAGTGTGACATTTCCCATCCCCAAATTTACACCATTACTTCTATTTGTTATTCAACTGCAATATTACAAATTTTGTTATAAAGAGAGGGTTGGTGGTTGTTTTTTTCTCGCCCATTTCAAAAAGAATTCTATTCAATATGTTCTCTCAATGTCAATTAAAATTAATGAAAAAAGTTTGTAATTTCAATTCGTAGGATGGTTGTGGTTGGAAATGTTTGAAAATGAAGATGACACGAGAAACGACTGACTTATTTTATTCGTTAATAAAATTCAACCACCACATGAATTATTGATTATACGTTTACAAAATAGAAATGGTGTAGTTTGTTGAATATAATACGTTTTGTAGTTGTAGGTACGTATATTTTCTAATAATGTATGTATATTAAAGTTGAGTCCTTAAAACAGGTAAATCCCAGGATGACGAAAGTCTGAAACAACAACAGACTGGCTTCTAGTATCATTATTGTTACACTAACATCAATTTTTATATTTTATGGATGTACATCCGATTGCTAACTGATTTTTATTGTTTTAATTATTAATAAATTCTCTTCTTTGTGCATCTTTATGTACTAACGAGATATATTCTATGAACTGATTCTGAAAGTTATCAAATCCAGTTGATTTGCAATCATTTTTGTTAACAGAAAAGCTGATTTTCGTCTTTAAGGTAATTGAAAACGCTCGTATCAAACATTCGAAAAGAAAAACCAATGAGTTTTTATTTGTTTTATAGAAAATTGCAAAGTAATTAAAGGTTATTTTTGTTTAAAAAAAAACTCGAATATTTCTACAATTTTATTAACAAAATCAATATTTGTATAGCTGACTTTAATTAAACAAGAAATTCGTTAAATCTGGTTGTATAATAATAGCGAATACACCGATATACTGCTACCATAATTAAACTCTGTTGATTTCATACACTGATATGTTTAATCTAGGTTTTTTTTTTGTTAAAGTTTAAATCACTATTCTCTTAGTTGTTGTTGTTGTTGTTGTTGTTTAAATTTACGAGTTGTCTTTGTTTCGAACATTTCCTCTTTTAATTAATGCCAACAAATGAAATGAGTATTAAGAATACGAAGTTTTTGTGAATAAACAATTGGAAAATTAGTGAAATTTGTAATTTACACTTAAACTCAATATATTCAAGATTAGTTTAAAGTTTTGTAAATTAAGTTCTATATGAATAGCGTTAGTTTATTTTATATAATAAGAATAAGAAGAAGGAGAACATTAATTACTTGTTCTAGTATGATGAATTTGGTAATTACTCTCTACACTCTACAGGATGAATCAGCCGAAGCTACAGTTTCCGTATTTTTTAGAGAAACGAAACAAAAATACATGAAAAAAACGGTCAGTATCTCCCAAAACATATTCATCAATGAGCAAAGAACCACTACAATTGAAATTCCGGATTGTGTAGATTATGACAATAATTTTTCGTTTTCAAAAATCGTCATTTTCATTGAAAAACAAATCGAATACTTTTGGATGTTTCGTATTTAAGTTAATTTTAGTTGACCCACTTTTAGAGGTCAATTGCACTGTTTATCTTGCCTTGACATTGAATTCATTGTCACATAAATGCTGACGTGTGCATCAATTCATTTGAAATACGTATTTTTGATCTGTTATGGTTTTTAAGTGCGTAGGCGATGTTAAACAATCGCCATGTTTACCTCAACGTTTCTCCTTGTTATTACTAGTTTATTAAAACTAAATTAGCCCACAGGTTAACAAATCTCAGTTTAATCACGTATGATTTAAGACAGCCATTGACCTGTTTATAAATAGAATTTCTATTTAAATTTCGAAAAATTTTCAATTTTTTTTTTCGATTAAAATGACGATTTTTGATAAGGAAAAAATATTGTCATAATCTACATATGCCGGGGTTTCTGGTTTTGAGAGATATTGACCGTTTCTTTCATTTCAGCAACGCTTTTATCGATAAGACACATTTTTACATAGAGTACTTTCTATTCTTGTGTTTTCGTTTCGTTTCTCTAAACAATATGAAGTCTGTAGTTTCGGCTAATTCAGCCTGTATAGAACTTTAATTTGTCATCATGTAAATAACTTCTGTTTCATCAAAATAATAGTTCTATTATTATCGAAAAAAAAAATATTCTATTTTGTTGAAATTCCATTAATTATATTGTTATTGTTCTATTATAGTAAACTGTCAATGATTTTTAATAATAGAGAATTGAATTCAATGACATTAGAATAGTTTGTGGTTTTTGTTAATTAAATTTAATAAAATTGGAATTTGCAACGATATTTGTAAAATTTCGTTTTATTAGTTCACTTCAGGCAAAATACTAACAAATATAATTATTGTACTTGATTTAATAATTAATTAGCCTGGTGCATCCACCATTTTCGACATCCATTCATATTCATGCATATACAATGAAATATTCAAACTTCATTTCTATTTCATATATTATTAATTTCCAAATAGAGGTAATTATTTATTACCGATTAGAGTTGGTATTATATAGAGTGGAAACTTCTGCAATTTGAGTATAAATGAGTTATGTAGAAAATCGCGAAATAAGGTCGATTGTTGTTTTTTACCGGACGCATCTTAGACAAAACGTTTTTCATTTATCTTCATCCAGAGGAATGTAACTATCCTTAATTATAGATCATTTAAAAGCTCATTTTGAAGAGAATACCCTTGTAGTTTAAAAAAAAAAATTGGTAGTGGTTGCATCCTTCTGTATGAAGATAAACAGCCAACGTTTCACCTAAAAGATATCCGGCAGAAAACGAAAATCGACCAATTTTGCGATTTTCTATTGCAACTTATGTATGCTCAAATTACAGAATTTCTTCCAGTATATAGAAACAAGCCAAATTATCCACCAAACAGTCTGATAATATTCGATTTAACCGCCGGATCTCGAACAAGGAGCTTCGCTTTCTCGGCCAGAAGTTACAGTCACAGTCTTCGGATTCAAGTTTTTTAACGTTAATCGTACTGATCTAATTCAACCCAGTTAACCAGCGTGTACTGTACGTTTTGCCAGTCTCGAAGAATGCTGATCTTTGATAAAAGTTGCAACGGCTACTCCTCTAAGCACATTCCACGGTTGGCCCGGCGCATCCACCATTTTCAAACATCTACTCTTATATGTTTTGATATTGGAATTTCTTCCAGTATATAGAAACAAGCCAAATTATCCACCAAACAGTCTGATAATATTCGATTTAACCGCCGGATTTCGAACAAGGAGCTTCGCTTTCTCGGCCAGAAGTTACAGTCACAGTCTTCGGATTCAAGTTTTTTAACGTTAATAGTCCTGATCTAATTCGACCCAGTTAAGTAGCGTGTACTGTACGTTTTGTTAGGCTCAAAGTATGCTGATCTCTGATAAAAGTTGCAACGGCTACTCCTCTAAGCACATTCCACAGTTGGCCCGGCGCATCCACCATTTTCAAACACCTACTCTTATATGTTCTAATATTGTGTTTATTTGATTAAATTAACAATTTGGATGTGTTTTTTTTGCATATAAATGTATAAAAATGCCTGTTGTGCATGGTTATAGAATTCTATCAAAAGTCATTTTACAACGAAGAGCATGTTCTAAATGGGAATATTTTTAGTTAACATTTTAATAGCACTCACATAGCGTAAGCTTTGGTGTTTGTTTTTACTGGAATTTTTTTCTATTAGAAACCTCATTTAACAAAAATAAATCAAGATAATGAATGAAACGTTTTTGCTACAAACCTCATTTATCTAACAGTCGAATTAGAAAATGATCGGTTCAAGATTTGTTTTTATTATCACTTAACAACCACCATTCATAATAATTTTTTTTTTGTTGTTGTTGCTTCATCTAATTGTCGATAGAATCGATCAATTTAATCAATAGGATTCAAAATTGTTTTTATTTTTTTATTTAATTTTGTTTAATATCTTACGTATCGTGACAGTTATATTGACTTAAATCTCTTCGCCTGTCTACAAAATCCGATTATTTCTACTGTCAAGTTGTTTACAATTTTTTTCCTGTACAAACATATCTCTTTCTGTTACGTTGATTTTGTCGAAAACGTGAAAAAATTGTCTCAAATTTTTTATTTTATTTTATTTTTATCCAGTAACTGTGGCATAGAGATGAGAAGAGGGTAGCAGCCCTCATCGGTGTGTATTATACGCAGTCGCACGTTATACACGAGGAAGCGTCAGGATGCCGTTCTTTCCCAGTTCGCGAATCTAGCATCTATCGAGACGGTGCCATGTCCAAATGATAAACTTCAGTGTTAACTGATTAATTAACTAGAAATTTTTTTATTTGGCGTATTCGTCAAAAGCTTATTTCCTTGTGTCTGTGTATGTGTAACATATTTTATTTTTACGGATAATTAGTGTTGTAGTTGTGCTTGTAAATGCGGTGTAGTGTTGCTTGTAAAACTAATTAAGTCGTAAGTATGTGCATAAACTGCGGATGTAAATATGAAGACGCTCACAGCTATTTACAAGGCAATTTTCACCTTTAATTATTGGCGAATATCTTACAAAAAAAAAAACTAAAAATAAAGCTCAATTCAATCTACTTTACTTCATCATCTTCAATGATTCGCTTTACTATCCACAGAATTATTCGTTTGAAAGTGACGTATTTTCATCGTTATTTCGAAAATGTGGGCGTTCTGATGGTTTGTTCTAACGAGCAACAACAGCTTTCTGATGGCGGCATTGAAATGAGATAAGTGGAGCGTATAATTTCTATAAGGCAACACAAGCACAAAGATTCTAGACAAGAGATTCATTAAATCTAAACTAAACACAACAATAGGAGGAAAATGATGAAATTTATTAATAAAATTCGTACAAATTACAATGATAATAGTGATGATAAAAAAACAAAAAAAAAAACTAATTACATAACTGACATTGTCAGTGATTAATCTTTGTTGTAATGGATTTTCTTAACGAAAATAATAATAGAATTTAAGTTTTGCATTTCTATTTTTGATCATTTACTTGAATTTAACAAACAGTTGTTGTTTTCCACAATTTTTGTAATGATATCACCTTTATCCTCTCAATAATTTTGAAAATTACCTATGTTGTTGATAGTGGTGTATGTTAAATTTCAAATTACTTTACACTTTGTTGTTTGTCGACAACAATTTTCATCGTATTATTGCCAACCTTCATTAGAACTTTGACAGTTAAAAGTTTTGTGGTTCTGCCTTACAAGTTAACAATCGTCTCGATTGAATTAGGCTACAGTTTGTGTGTGTGTGTGTGAGAAAGAATTAGGGAAAGTGTTGTTTTTCCGGTTGTAAAGTTAGTTGATTATTAGAGATACACATATGTGTGCGTCGATTTGTACATTTTCTAAATTGTTGAAGTTGAACTGGAATTGACCTTTTACCATTACTCACAGATTCACAAACGATATTTAGTTACAATTGAATTTTGATATTCCAACATAAAACAATAAATTGAATTTAGATGAACTTTACTTTATAATTGAGAATAAAACGACGAAGAAGATAATTCTTTACACGTCTTCTAAAGACTCTTTCTTATAACTTATCTGTTGTATTTGATGATGGTGCTAACAAGTGGAAAATACATCGATAAACAACTTTATATTTTATCATCCATGCAGTTAACTAATTCTTTTTGTTTGTTGGAATCTTTCAGTTCAATTCTATTGTCTAGATTATTGTGTGGTTCATATAAAGATACACGACACACACACAAAAAAAAAATGAACAATACATCTAGATATTATTGTGAGGATACAATTGATTAACTTTTGGAAACTGTGTGTGGGATGAAATTAAGCAAAAATCTATCGACAAAAAAATCCACCACAGTCACAATAAAGTATTTTCGATGTTATTTATAGGCGTGCAAATATAAAATTGGAATTGAGAAAAGATTGAAAAAACTTTTTCACAATAACACCACCACCACAGATCGAATATCAGAATGTGAAACATTCAACAATCTAGATAACAGTAGACGACTTTAATTAGATTTTAAATTATTTATTCTTATAAGGATTTTCATTTTGTGTTTGTTGAATTTCTTAACGAAAAAAATCTAATTGGTTTGGTGGTTATATGAATATTGCTGTAAGGCAGTATTTGAAATCCATTCAAGTTTTTTGGGTGGATTTTTTTGACAATTACGAATTCACAGTTGGAACAATATCTGTTAGATTTATATTAAATTTAATATATTTACACGTTAGTAGTATGGAGACATTTATAATGAATAGTTGTTCATTTATGTAATATTGATCAAATTTAAACCACAAATAAGGAGCTTTTATCACAACTCATTAGTATGTAATATGTTTCATTTAAATCTCTTGAATCCTCCCTTATAACCGAACATTCGTTCTATATTGTTGATCATTAGATTTAAATTGTAGCTCGTTAATTTGTTATTAAATCAAACTATATCTACTTCCAACTAACTAATTCATGTTTTCTATGAAAAAAGCTATTTATTGTTGGAAAATAATGAACGAATTTCGATTTTATTGAATATCAAAAACTGAAAAAAACACAACATTGTAAAGTAATAACGTTCAATGATCGCTATCCTTATTTTGGAGGAAAAAATATTAAAAACTTATTTATAAACATAGTCTCTAGTGGATTCGATGGATTCTAGCTTCACTTTAATATAGTTACGTTCAACAAAAATTATTAAACTTTAATAAGTTTGCAGTATAAGCGAATTTGCCCGGCGCATCCACCATTTTTTTTTCAATCATAGTTCGAACACGATCTTTTGATGTTACCATACCGTCTATTGTTCAACATTTCGTTATTTAACAATAATTACCATCATCTGTAATCCATTTTATTTGATTTATTGTTTAAAACTACTACGGTAACGTTTGTTTAAAGTTTGTTTGTATTTTGTTGATAAACTGCAGCTGAACCATAAAGACAAAGATAATTAACACAAGTTATTGAATCATAATTTCCGATTGCTCTACGTTGAAACAATGTAAAGATATGGGATAGATTGAGGATTAATGTCAGTTATGTGTTGTTATCATAATGCAGCAATATCAGATTTCCTCTAGCTAAATCATAGTAATAAAGGAAGCTTTGAAATCTGATTCATCATAATCTTTAATACTTACAATTTCATAATAATTATAACAAAATAAAAATTCGTGAATTTATTGTTAAAATTCCCGATAAAATTGTGTCTATTTGTTGATAATAAAATATGTATTTGTTGATAATATTGGCAATCTCAAGATCGACCATTTCATTCACGTGATGTTAACATTTGTAATGGAAAGTTACATTCAATAATTCACCACAATTACCCTAAAGCGATTAATTTTGTTAACTCCTACAACAACAAATGTTAACACAATATCAAATATTTATTTAGGGTTGAAATGCCCGAATTTAGGTATATTTGCAAATATTAATTGGTCAAATTTATTAAAATTTTCAATAGTTAATAAATCATCAATTTTATTCAACATATCTTGCTTTCGTTAAAAAGTTGAGAAGTTTGCAATTTTCACCACAATCACAGATATGGTTCGGTTACTATCTTTAAATTGACTCTCATTATTTACAAGTCATCCAAGTTTCCATATTAAGCTAAATATATTGAGTTGTGATAACGTCTTGATGGTAATTTAAATTTAATTTAGAAGGACGTATATTTGTGTTTTATGTGATTTTATAAAATAGGAAATTGAATAATAAATTTTCGTAAAATTACTAGGAGTTATAATTGTTTTATGTTTTGGTATTTCGCTATTTGTTGAAGTAAAAAGATGACTTGTCCTCTCGGGTTAGTTGTGGGACTTTTAACCTAATTATAACGATCAAATTGAATAACATTGATTACATTACATGGGAATGGTTATAGTGACAAATCAAATATATAACAACCACTAGGGAATTTATAAAATACGATCTACTAGTAGAATGTGGTGTATGGTTAATAAAAAGAAAACATATATATTCGATTAAGATTTTGAGACGGTTCAGTAAGCTTTTTTCTCCAAGGCAAACTTTCCAAATTCAACTTGAAAGGAATAGTTGACTTGGTCGAACAAAGCTCTCTATAATCACAATAATTTTTATACAAGGTGAATTTCAAACATTTTGAACATCGCTATGTTCGGTTGGAATGAAGCCACCCTTTAATAAATAAATTGTCGTTTACTTTCAATAGAGATATTCGTTTTAATTACAAGATTAGAATCTCGATCTAGTGAACGTCGATTTAATTACAAAATACACCATGTATCGCTAGCATTTCTTGTATTCTACTTCAAAAATTTGGCGTTTCAATCGAAATTCGCCGATCGAAAATTCTAAATTAATTATTTGATGGAAGAAGTAAAAAAAAAACGATATTTTCCATTAGTATTTGAAGGTATTGAAATTTAATTATCTACAGATTCTACAGTAATGGAAATTTGTATTGTCTTCCCTTAACATTTTAAACTATAAAGCAACAATGTAAGTCTGTAATGAAAGCAGTTAAACGATCAATGGGTATGTTAGTTTAGGTAATAAAGGTCTGTTGACAACTATAATAAATTCTGTAAAATAAAAACAAAACGACTTATATTCAACTAAACTTGCTTTATCGTCGTAAATATCGTAGCTAATTAATATTTTAACTTTTAATGACATTAAGCGAAATGCTGAAGAAACACATAATAAGACACTATCAATGTTGAACATACGCTAAGTGAAGTTGGAAGTTTCTCATGTTGCTCTAATCAAAAAGAACAACAAAGTCTATGTTACACAAAAGTGTGCTTTGCTTACAAAGAAAATACTTTTACTTTGTCAATAAGCTTAGACCAAAAACAAAAAAATATATATGGGAAAATTAAGCTTTTGTTACAACATACTTGCAAACTTTTGATTTAGTTTTTAAAATTAATTAACAGAAACGTAGTGGAAAAAATAAATAATTGGCACAATTGTGCAACATAAACAAGAAACAAGATAAAATGATAAAGAAAGATTAAATTACAAAGACAGCGGCGGTAGTAGAGAATGAAACAGGTGAATTTTTATTCTCTCTCAAATTATATTCAACAATATTATAAGTTAAAAGCTGAGTTTTATGTATACATACACATCTACAGGTTTAGTCATTTGAAGCTACAGTTTCTGTAGTTTTTAGAGAAACGAAACAAAAACACAAGGAGAGAGAGTATGAAAATAATTTTTTTGTTTTCGAAAATTGTCATTTTCATCGAAAAAAAATCGAATACTTTTCGATGTTTCGTATTTTGATTAATTGAACTACTTTTAGATGCCAGTTGCCTTGACATTGTATTCATTGTTTATCTGTTATTGTTTTTTTTCTTCAAAGTTCCCAGGCGATGTATCATTTAAACTGAATTAGTCCATACGTTAACAAATCTCGGTTTAATCACCTAAGATTTCAAAGAGCCATTGATCTGTTTATTAATAGAATTTCTATTTAAATTACGAAAAATTTGCAATTTTCTTCGATTATTTTTCTCAATGAAAATGACGATTTTGGAAAACAAAAAAATATTGTCATCATTTTTGTAAGGTTTTGAGGGATATTGACCGTTTTTTTTTAGACAGAGAGTACCCCTATCCTTGTGTTTTTGTTCCGTTTCTCTAAAAAATATGGAAACTGTAGCCTCAAATTACTAACGCTGTATATAACAAAAGTATATAAATTTGCCTTGCAAACAAGTTATTTTGAATGAAAATATTTTAATATAAATTCGAGACGATTTATAAAATCTAGTTTTCCAGTAAAGTGCCCATAAAAAAAATACCATTTAATAATGGTATTGTTTTGTTTGAATACGTTATAGTAAATCATTTTGTTTACACTATGAAACTTTGGTTATTAAATTATTTACGCTTTGAATTAAAATTCGTTAACGAATAGGATGTTTGGAAGGAAGTTGTCATATTTCACCCAGCAAAAAGCTATCCTACATGTTTAGACAGAAGACAGCTTTCTTATAAAAAATAACTCGATAATATTTTGACAGAATCTCATAGAATTCTCTCATCTGTACGCAGTAGGAATCGGAAAAAGTATCATATTGGAGTGTGGAAAAGCTATCAAACGTCAAATTTAACAGTTGTTAAAGAGCCCTATGTTCCATTACACCATCACTAACCGATGTTGTGATATATCAGAAATTGGAAGATAATAACTTTGCTACTACACACATGTTTTTTGATTCCCATTTTATGATTAGAATCGATTTGAGGTGTATTACAAATTTTAATTTTAACAAAATTTTGCAAAAAAAAATAAAAATAAATTACAAACTTGTCTGTTTGATATGTTGTGAGTTACGAAGATCGATTTTCATTTTGTTTTGTCCATTGGGAACAGGAAAAAAGTCTCCTCCAGGTAAAAAACGAATTACTTTTTTTTTTTGGAGAAAAACATTGGATTTTTTTTTTTTAGAAAAGATAGGAGTGGTGTAAAAGTAGTTTCTAGGGAAAACGAGCTTATAAAATGTCTGAATTTCAATAACCGTTGGAGTGTTTTTTAATAAAATCGGTTTTTACAAGAATAGCGACTCTAGATTTCATTGTATTAACATAAATTCAAGTCATGATCTTCATCTCTATCTCGATCACTTTCCAATCGATTACTGTAAACTGCATTAAATCCGATAAAAGTAAATCGAATAGGAACAGTTCACGAAATAAAACATGATCTATATTACAGATAATTCCGTTAGTTCGAATCTAATTTCGTACAATCAATTTTCGTTAGACGTGAGTCGATCTATACATCAAAGATTCAGTTAAAAGTCGTTGTTGAAAGATTCGTTTTGTGTTTTGTTTGATTTCCAATAACTGATAAAACTGTATTCAATTAGTCTGACATTGTTGCATATTGCACTGATCTTGCTGCAATATTAATTTCTACTGCATCAATAGAAAGGCTTAAATTCATTGTTCATCTAGATCGCAATATTGATGCAGAAATCTTTGTTCGATTAATCTCTATGCGATTCATATGTTAATTGTTGTAAGTTTGAAATTGATAAAGTTTCATTTGGGCCCTTTATACCTATTCGAAAAAATTGTCTAAAGGGTCGATTACATTGAGCGACTTTAATCGCTAGACGCTGCGACCAAAATCGCTGTGTCTAATCAACATCTTGTAATATACGCATGCGCGTCCCACCTCAATTAATCGAGTCTATCGACTGAAGTCGCTCAATGTAATCGCACCTTAAGAAACGATTACAGTTGCGGCAAAATCCATACCAATCGTCTTGATGAAAGGTGTCGTTTTCTAACAGTTTGAGAAACGCTGTACGAATTTCTGATAGACTTTAAAATAAACATTTCGCATGAATGTCACTGTTGTTAATTTTGAACAATAATTGTTTCTATTTGTATAATTTTTGTTTGTTAAAATTGGATTATTATAAAATCGCTGTTGAAATTTTCAACATGAATTCATAACTGTAACAGTTGGATAATTTAAATAAATTCATTCAACTCTTTTGAAATATTCAAATTATTTTTTTATTTTTCTAATTGTTGGAGATAGAATTATATTTTTCTTTTCTACAAAATTTAAAATAAATTCCCCATCGTATTATTTGAATTTCACATTTGGTACCTCCTATTTCTGATTTTGGGGGACGCGCATCTACTTACAAATTCAGCCAGAATGTCGCCAATTATCTGCACGCCTTGTCGCTTGATGCTGTCTCAGCTATTTCCCCGTTTTCCTTCTGTTTTGTTGTTCTTGTTGTTATTATTGTTACCACCGACAAAACATTATTTGGATGATTTTTTAGAAAAAAGTCGGCATGTTGAAGCAGTTTCCACTAGTCGTAAGACTGAAAAAAAAATGATACACACATGATGATGGAATAGTTATTATTGCCGTTACGCGTATCTGAGCAAGTTGTTTAACTTCATGACAGCTTTTCCTTAATGTAGATCTCTTCAACAGAATCCACTACCATTATATTTCAACAAAATAAGCTTGGTAAATGTAGATAAATTGAATAGGCTTGACATGTTTAAATGAGTTGCGTAAATCGGGTACTTGTTTAAGTGATATATACGATGGTTGCCTATTAAACTAAGTAAGTGTAGGTTGAATTTTCGTTTATAACGTTAAATAATATAAGGTGGAGTTTGTGTTGATGTTTTACTTAACGGAAATCTAGAGAAACGATGTAAAAAGTTACCACATTAATGGGTTATAGTCACGAGGGAAATGTCTCACAGTTAACTTTTAACTTTGTATACCTTAGAGATTAATGATAAGTTTATAGTTAACTTTAAAACGATAGAATCTTATTCTAACATGTCATACTAATCCATATTTTTTCCCCATTAGTATTCAAATAAATTCGGAAATGGTTAATGTCAAAGTTACAAATGGAAAATGTGCCTTTTAATCCGGTGCCACTGACTGACGTTTGACGATTTGGGGCCGGAATGAGAAGTTAAATATAACTCTTTAGATGACGCTTAAGGTATATCCAAGTGCGAACAAACTAATCATCTCATATTTCCCCATCTGTTTGCAACATTCAACATAAAACTTTTCTTTAACATCAAAGTTTTTAAAACGTATATTAATATTGATGTTTTTTTTTTTCGATTAAAACTTTTATAAAAATTTTATAGACTCTATTGACGGCTTTCGATATATAGATCATATCTCCAAATTCACCCTTTAATGTCAAAATGTATAAAAAATAAAAAATAAATAAAAATGAATATGATTAATTATGATCCGTCGCACCACCCGTCATAATACAACTATGTCCAAACGTTGAAAGTTGAAAGGGTAATACTGATTGATTACCACTGGCAGCTTCAATCGATCGACTAGAAATAAACTCACTATACTACCATACAAATTCGATTATATCATATTATTATATTAATTTTGTAATTATGAATTCAATTTATTGTTCATTTTATGCATATTGTCCATCCAACTATCAAATTAACTGTTGTAAAATTTCGATTTAAATCATCGACAAAATCATGAATCTAAATTTTTATCACAATTGTAACTAAACATCGTCACCTATACAATAGTACGATTTATTTCGACTGGCCACGATTGTGATGAATTTCCAACGTTACATCCGGTCTGCAAATCATTATTGATAGCCACTATCTACATTACAATGACCAAATGGATTAATATCAAACACCTGCCTGTTTATTGTAAATACACCACACAAAATTGATTGTATTTTTGGTTTTTTTCTTATTTCCATTAAATAACACGTCAAAAAGTTACGGTGTCACATTCTATTTTTGGTGGTATATGAGATCGATATCAATGTTTATCAAGAGGTATAAGATTTCAGTAGTTTTTGGCTGAATAGCTGGAACAGTGGCCGAACACATGTAAATAGAAACATAAACTAGCATTTTACGACCAATAAGGCTGGAGTTATTCCGGAAACGTCTTGTACTGTGTCTAACAATTCATCATCAAATGAGACGGAAGTTAGTGCTTTTATATGCTTGTTTCTCTATTTAAAATTCAAAAGCATTTGTTCTCTTGTTTATAAACGAACCGTTTTAGATCTTTCTAAAACTACTAATCCGAACAATAATTGTTGTTATTTGTTGTAATAAACTATTATTGGTGTTGAAGATGGCACGTTCTTTTACTAAGAATAACGTACAGCTTTTGTTGCTTTCTCATTTTCGTATAAAAGCAGCACAGGGATCAAACTCTTTTTAGATATCAGAGGATGTATACTCTTAGAAATTGTCTGGCTTTATGGTCGGTAAAGGTGTGCTCACTTCGTGACATCACGCTCCAAAGACGATGTTGTCAGCTATAAAGAATCGGTGGTGTCAGGTTTGGAAGTCTTTTGGGAATTATTCTGGGGGAATCGTTGGTTTTTCCATTTAAACGTAGAAATCTACGTACGTATACGCCAAGATGGAGATTTAAACAATTTATTTTTGGTTTTTTTGATGGTATTTTTTGTGTATGTGAAATGAAAGAATTATTTATATCCATCTATATATAAACAACAAAACCCGTCACAGTCCAGTCAAGATCCAAACAACAAACCAATAACATTACTGTATTTACTTATGACGCAAGATAAACACATTGAAAACGTTCGAATCCCTACTATGTCTATTGCTGTTATTCAGCATAGTGTAAACAAGATAAACGTGAATCTCCTGTGGGACAGCACTAACATTATAGAATTCATCATTGAGGGCTATATTACACTTATGGTATAGAGTTTTTTTTTTATTTTGTTTTCATGAACAATAAAAAAACCGTCAAAGTGGTGCTGAAATATATAAAGTTTGAGTATCGATTGAAGCCGTCAGTAACATAAATGTGGTGATATGTAAATAGAAACGAATGGATTCCGGCTATTCTACAGATTAATCCATATGAAAGGTTTTATATAGAAGGAGAATTTTGATAAATCGATTTTATTTTTTTTTATTTTTTTTAAACAAATTATTCGACTTATCTTCCAACAATTAGATACAGTAGAAGCCTATTGTTATAATATAAAGTATTTGCATACCTACCTAACGTATTGTTCTCTAAAGCCAAAACTACTAAATTTGTAACTTGAAATCTTGCTTAATTATAAATGCAACGAATGTATTCAAATTCCATCACCATTTCGGATTTACTGCATGAATGACTTCATTTAAAGTAATAACCGATTCAGATATTCTAAATAATTATTGCTATAGCCCTAGGAGATTTTCCAATTTCATTTATCCTGTAGATTATTCTGTAGTGGAATTTCTGTAGACGTTTTATTACTCACTACACGATATATTAGAATTATATTGCGAAAACATCTCAATTCAATTGTTCCATTTTTCAATATATCCAACCAACTTTTCCAATTTTATAAAGTTGATTTTTTTTTTGTTGGTAAATTCAATAAATACTCTTAGCTATTAAATTATAAATCCTACAACTAGTCGTTGTATGGAGTACTTTAGTTGAAATTAATAGTGATTCAAGATGTAGAGACGAGCTTAAACTTTCAAACGATTATAACAGAACAAGGGGTATTACTTCACAATTTCATGTAGAATCATGGATAAAACGGTGGCAGTTTATTAACGACTAAATTTTTCATTTAAAAAGCCCAAATTAAGTTGTGTTTCTTTTTTTTACTGCGTAAAGGTTGTAATATTTTTCTATATGTTTCATATGAAGCATGAAAAGTTTTCGTACTCTCTGAGACTGTAGTTTTTCAACAAAATCCTCGTTTAATTGTAGACACTTATACCAGTGCGAAACTAGCTTTTTAATGTCCTGTTTAGAGGACTCCTATATGGAGTTGCTTTTATCTACCGATTTACAACTCGTTTTACACCACTGCAATTCTAAAATCGTACGCCACTTGAAGGTATTTTCAATTCTGCAAAGAAATAGAAGTGATTGGGGGCTAGATCGGATGGATAGATTGGATGTGAGGGTAATTATTTGTGCAATTCGCTCAAATCTCACAGTACCCAACGAGCTTACCAAATGACCAATTCTTCTACGACAATTCCGCCGACTGAAAACGATAGACGGTACTTTTAGAATTCACAAAGTTGCCAAACACTACCTGTAATAGTTGAACACATTCAGATGTCTTTACGTCCTCTTCCTATCGGAAGAAAACGATGACTCTTTGAGAATTATCACCTAAGAAACACGTCTCTACCAGTTAAATGACACTACTAGTAGTATAGCAGTACTTTTGCGCGGAAAATTTGAATTTTGCGTTTTGGTGGAGGCGCCGAAAGATGGGCTGGAGATAATTCTCCCGTTGTTGTCTTCAACTACTTGTTATTGCTGAAAAGTAGTCTAACTCCCGGCACCTCCACCAAAACGCAAAATCCAATTTTAGTGAGTTAGAATCGGCACTGCTATACTACTGACACTGATTGGCATTAACTTGCATTGTTACTAAAACATGGTAGACTTGTCTAGACAGTCATCTTTCAACTATCTTGCGATTGCAACAATTTTGGAAACACTTCTCGTACAATAATTTCAATATTTTTGGATCACTAAGCGGATTCGATATAAAACTGCTCCATAACGAATTCTATCAAACATACATCTTTAATGAATTCGTAAAATTACAATCTTCAGGAAAATTTATTTAGAAAATACATCGATAATATATGGAAAAACAATTAAATCGTAGTTGAGAGATGCCGGAATATTATTCCATACCTGGAAGCTTTACAATTTCCAATCTATCATTAAATTCTGGTTGTTTATTATCGGATATAAACAGCCAAAAAAAAAACAAACTTCGAACTGTAACACATGAATAAAATGAAAGTTACTGAAAATATCGAATTTATCACCCCTGAACAACCATAATGTGAGCTTGATATGGTACATTGCTTAGGCAAGTGGTGGTTGTTATAATACACTGTTATCTTAAATATTTATGAGAAATAGGATGTGACCTGTATGTTTGTAGTAGGTATACTATAAATGGAAATATTTCTTTTATAAATAAATAAATAAATAAATAAATAAATAAATAAATACAGGAAGGGAATGAACAATTTTACCGGACTTTCATTAAGTTCCTGTTATTAAAATTCATCAGTCATAAATTATAAAAAATTATTCACAAACTTGTCTCATGTACTTAAAACAAATTACATTAGACCTCTTTTAATTTGTCGACTGCATAATATTCCGTTGTCCGTATATTAAATGTAAGTACGGTAGAGAAAGAGGAAATGTACGAAAAACATGGGGAAGTGATATCAGAAAAACCTGGTATAATTGGAATTCCTCCTGTGTTGGTGTTGAATAATAAAAGAGAATAAAATTACATGACTTGACTATGTTACTTCATTTAACTAAATATAGTTCTATATATTTAATGAAGTTAATTGATAAGAGCAATAGTGATAATAAAGAAAAACGATCAATATATCAGGGAATATTTACTTCCTACGTTGACATCTGGTTGGAAAAATTGAATTAACTTCACTTCTCTCGCCCATTCGCGTTCTGTCTAGATTGAATCGAAAATACAGTTTAAAAATTCTGTATTTTTTCTCTTGTTGTTGTTCTAGTTTCGTTAATTCTCTTGAAAAAAAATAATAGGGGCGTATAAATTAATTTTCTCAGACTAAAGATATGTAAATAATCGTTAGAGTATATGAGATACCCGGCTACATGCTGAAATAGTCGATTTTATATTGGGAATAATGTTTACTTAATGAAAACGAATGTTTAAGAACGTAATAGGAATCGTTATATAGAATGTTGTGGAAGTTTCTCTAAAATTTATCAAATACTAAAATTTCAACGAACAAGACGAAGATGATGATGAAAGAGGAATCAGTTGTGGAATAGTCGTTACTTTATTGGTTTATAGTGCCGTTTTGAACAAATTAATTTCAGCCGGTCGTTTCCAACTAAACATCATAAATCTTTATAAATTCTCTAACTGTTCACTTCTCTATTTCGGTAATAATTTAAAACTTTATTTATCATTTTGTATTCTCTTGGATTCATATCAAAATACAGTTATTAATGTGAAATATATTTGTAGATTATCGAGACGATTTCGATTCTTTCGCAATTTAAATTGAATTGTAATATTAATGTTCAAAAATCGATAACAATATCTGTTTTTTCAGTTATAAAATTGCTGAGATTGTTACTGGTTTGTTTAAAGAGCACATTCCGATTCTCTCTAAGAGTTACAAAAAACATTAAACTTTTCAGTTGAACACTTAAACTTTCTAGTTTTCATAATGGCTCTAATAGTTCAAGTTTGTATTTTATTACAATTATTTAAGTCTATTTTACAGCTTTTTGCTATTAACTTCAAGAAAATGCCATCAACAGAACACCTTTCAACACATCAACTTCTACTTATAGTGAAAACTACAGTTGAAAAATTTCCATGACTTCCACTTAATTGTGATGGAAATTTGTTGAAGTTACTCCATAATCACCCGGCGCATCCACCATTTTTGCACAATATTTTAAAAAAAATTCAAATTTCTTATCACGAATTCTTCTATCGAACATATAGTATACAGACAAATATGTGCTTGACAAGTAATTTTATCAAGTTCACATAGTGTATTCGATCGTTGATCATTAGTGATCTTGTTCGTGTATACAACGACAACAACATCCACTGCATATCTATAGAAAAAATCTTCTTTTGTATGTACATATACACTTTATAACCACGTTTTCGTCGACATAATAGACGCTTTTAGAATACTGATAAGTCTCTATTTATCTACAATTATCTGTTATATTTCTTTCTATATTCAATGTTTATTTAGTTTTATTGAATTTAACTTATTTGAGATGTAATCTATAACATCATAATCTTGAAAAGTTGGTGAATCTTGTCGGGGAAATTCAAGCAATTTTTCAAATATTCCAAGTTGGAATTCTATAGCAGACTAGAAAATGTCTTTTTTAAATATTACAGTTTGAACATAAAACATCACAAAGTTTATTGTCTGTGTTGACATTTGTATAGAGTATATATGGATATGGTCAAAAAGAACATAGATATATGTCTCTTGGGATATAGTAAAAAAGGTACAAATGGATGAAAAATGTAACAGATAATAATCCATTAGATACAGAAATGTCTAAATGGAAAATTTCTACATATATCAATTCAAACCATACAATAATAATGTTGTTTATGGTGCTTTATGTCATGTTTTCGAAAAAAACCGATACTAAATCTACTGATGTGTGGAAACACATCTATCCGGCAAGTAGAGATCGCAGGGTTCAACTCGCGCAGCGGTCGACGCGAACTTTTTCTCTCTGTACGGAGAATTAAAATAAGTTTTAAATAAATTTAGCGAGAATATTTCTGATTTCTCTTCTACATAAATAAACAAATACAGAATATTGTTAGTTAGGTGATTATAGAGTGTGTTTATTGTTTGGTTTATTTCTAAATATCACAACAGTAAATTCAAAGCGAATTAGAATAATAACGACAATATGTTCAACTTAACAATGACCCGTGTGTACAACAACAGAATAATCCCCGTATATGGAGAGTAATCGCACAATTATCAGATATATTCATATTCAGAGCTTTCCGGGTGAATATTCCACTAATTTATTGATCAAACTTTTGGAAGCTTTCTGCAAAATAATTATAAATAGAAATTCAATTAGGATACAAAAAGCTTCACTTTTAATTGTTAGACTCTTCAGTTGATGTTAAAGATGAGCTGAAGCACTGATAACCTCGGTCACGTTGTTTTACCACAGACAAAACGTATATGCTTTGATCATGCTGGAATACGTGTAGTTGAAAAACTGGTATTTAATCCAAACTTTTGATAATTTCCTGTTAATTTCTAGTCTTTACAGAAAATCTAATTCGAATAAATTCAAATTTAATCAAAGTTTAATTACTGACTGAAAATCAAACCGAAATTCAGTTTTTGGTCTTTTTTTTGTTGTTGTTATTGTGGCTTTCACTCTATTTGGTAATTGTCAAGGGAAATTGTATTCTAGTGAAGGTACGTGTGAAGGATGGCAACGGCTGACCCTCTTTTATCATTGCCAAAGATAATCCAGTCAAGGAGATTAATTGTTGTAAACAATTGATTTTCTTCATCTCAGAATACTGTAGAATTAACTTTATAATAATATAATAATAATAAGGGATGATTGATGCAATTTTATAAAGAAATTATTATTAAGAAGTAGTAGAAGAAGAAGAAGTTTTCTAACAACAATCACTTCATCAATCATAAAGTAGAGATTAGCCGATAAAATGAAACACTTTCCGAGATTTATTCATTCCAGCTTTACAAGTCTATTAAGAGTTTTTTTATTTTTTTTATTTTTCATACTTTAATGAACTTGTAAAACTTTACTATCTACGCCTAATCGAATATGTCTTCTTTCTTTTTAATTTTGTTCAACTTGTAAATGTACTGACGATAAGTACAAAAATGGGGGTGATTTTGTTTTTACAACGGCTCCCATAGGTGTTTTTTTTTTTTTTGTTGTGTTAAACAGGGAATGGGTTTTATTCTAAACGCTGCTTCTTTGCGTTTTTATAAAACAGGTAGAAATCTGCTCTTTTAAAGGCTATTTTTATTGAAGTCAAACCATAAAAGAGAAATTATAATTGCAAATCTTCAACACTTCTAAACAGAGAATGGTGTGGTGAAGTTGAATCCTTTGTGTGATCTGTTAACACATAATGGTTGTGAAGCACTTTATAAGTAGATTGGTCATTCAAATCTCACAAATTTGCAAGTCAAATGTTTGGTTGCTTTTATTTCTTGTGTAGCAAGAACAAAAAAAACTAGAAAGAAAACGAAAATAAATGTCGTGTCTGATTGATTTGTGTGTTGATAGTTGGTTGAAATGATCCGCAAAACTTATAAAGTTTTCAAATCTACGTTTTGCTCTATTTACTTCGATGATGGCGGATTGATTGGTGATCATTTTTATTAAATTTTTACAAAGTTCGCTTGAAAAATACTTCCAATAAGTCTCATATTTTCGATAAATAAAATCAAAACTTGTATAGTTAACCGTCGTTATGTAAATAATCAAGATTTGTCCTATAGAAATTCAAGGAGAATATCTCATCTTCCATCGTTTTTTATTTCAATTTCAATTCTTGGAAAATACTTTTATTATGTTATTTCATAAAAACTAAATGATTTCGGTTCGTTTTCTTCATCCATTGTTTTCCAACAGAAAATTTTCCTATCGACATTAATCGAGAGAATAATGGGAAATTTCGTTTTGAAATAATGTGAAAATGCCGGTCGGAGCTCTTTATACGTGAATTATGATAATTGGAAAATTCTGATAACAATTTTTAAGGAATTAAAGAGTGAAATAATGGTGCATTTTTATCAGACAAAACTTCTTCACTATTGATTATTTTGTGCTTTATACAATGAGACGACGAATTAAATGTCTGTCTTGTGTTTAACATCATTTTCTACGTCAAAAATACGAAATTAATTTATCGATTCGTTGTATGGTAAGAGTTGTGGTTTGGTGGTTGACGAATTTCCGTTCATCATGCTGTCGTTCTCTTATTTTCGCACGAATGGATGATGATGATGATTTTCCTATTAACGTTTCTATGTAATTTTGTCGAGTGATTTACAAGTTTCACAGTAAATATCGACGTAGTATTTCTAAGATACATAAAGATCCATGCAAATGTGTTGAATTAAAGATTAGAGAACTGTGTTGATGATTTTCTATTTTAAAAGCGTACAAATCATCGTAAGAGTGAGCTGAAACGTTATTATGTTAATTGTGTAAAATCGATTCTTAGGGTCGATGTCTTTATTTTAAATAATAACACTGATTTATCGATAGTGGAAAAAAAATCTCCTTTCTTTTTGGTGCTCTTCAAGTCCTTTTCGGGATAGATAGTAACGGAACTGTAGCTCGTATTTATAAGACTGTAACATAAATCTTAACCACTGTCTTATCGCTAGCTTCCATACAATCCAGTCATTGTTCGTCTTTGTTAGTAACTTGTTTGTTGTCATCTGTATATTTGGATAATAACCGATAAGAGAATAGTAAATGCTCATCCAAAATTACCAGATTCAGTTAACTTGTTGATTAATTTGTTAATTACTGACGTATAAAACTAAGGTAGAGACAGTTTTTATATAGCAAAACTAAAAGTGGAGTAAGTTAGCTTCTTTGATAAAAAAACAAACAGCTTATAAAGTTTCTACCTGAACTTCTATAAGAAACCTGCTGTAATAACGAAAATATTTGAAGAGAATGTTGTAATTATTAATTAAAATAGTAATCAATAAATTCTGAAATCTAGTTTGTTTCGAAAATTGAATGTTTCAAATAGTTAAATATTAAACAACGTGGAAAGTTCTAAAATTCAAAAATAAAAGATAAAGAATCTATTTTATAATGTTCTCTTAAAGTTTGTTAAACATAGTTAGTTAGTTTACGATAAGATATCGTCGTATGGATCGAAGATGAATAGAAAAACGGATTAAATAAAATCCTTTTATCAAATTATAAAGCTTTTATGCAAATTATATTAGAGAAGAATTGGTGCATCACTGCTTCTGTTTGATGCAAATGATTGACATCTTATCTAATTATAGAGAACTCTCTATACTGTCATTTACAATGAGCAATATACGTACTATATCGGTTTAATTAGAATCAATTCACCTGTTGTTAATTGTAATTGATAGCACTAATTTTATTTTGATTAACAAATAGTAATAAAATTAGGGCTTATACAAACGATGGCTTTTTATCGCGTTGATTACGCGCGTTCGCGTAAAAATCAAATAATGAATGTGTGAAAAGGTATACAGACTGCGACTACATCGCGTTGACATCGCACGTGATCAGTGCGATAAAAACCCTTCGTTTGCATAGGCCCTTAGTTGCGATTACCGCGTGTGATCAGCGCGATAAAAAGCCATCTTTTGCATAGTCCCTATCGGTTAGAATGTTTCGTATTAATATACAGAGTAAGGTTCTGTTAATTTGCTGTCATTACACTAGAATTACGTTATTTTTCCCCACTCCTGCGCAGTATACTGGTGCAAATTAAATTATTCGATACGAATTCGTTTAAAAGTCAATATTCAATTACATATCAACTGTCTAATAAATGATCCATTGGGGCAATAATAGAAGTGTAAAAGTACCAATATTGTATTTATTCAATTGATGTATTTGTTGAAATGTGAAAGATTGGATTTAATTTCAATAAAACCGATCGTATTCTATTTGAACAAAAGTAACAATAAGTCAAAACTTTTTCTATTCTTTGTTATTCGATTTACTGATTGTTTTATTAATGGAAAACAACAAAAAAAAATTGATTAGAAACGTTGATTCAAAGTATTATATTTCACTAGAAATTGTTGCGACAATCGAGAAACTATCGACTATATAAGAAAATCTATTATGGAACGAATAGCTTCATTTGAATTTAGTTTCTTTTTTGTTTCAAATTTGGTAATTTTTTTTTTGTTGCTATATATAAAAGTTATTACTTATATTCAACAATCTTGAAGTCAATCTCTGTCTTGTTTGAAAGACGGTTAAGGCTTATTTCTAGATGAAAATCTCAAGTCTCCCCTACGTCCTTCTACACTTATATACGTATCATATAACATCCCTTGGGAAAATACGAGCAGAATGTACACACACATATAACGTGTAGAACACCTGTGCACCACCACTCATTACAAATTATTTCAACAATCCTCCCCATCCCCCAAAAAAAGGTTGGATTTATTATTTCTACGGATAAATTAATGTGGTTGTTGAATTAATGTTTTATATTGTAAGATTTTGATAGTTTAGAACTAGCAGGAGGGGTTGTAGTGTATTGAATCGTCAATAAATCATATGATTGTCGGCCTTAAGGGTATACATATACACAATGTTTGAACAACGCCCCCACAAATCCCGTTTTTAACGTGTTGTCGTCGTCATCATTCCATATGATCGACGATATTTATCTTGAAACGTTATATAAAAGAAAAACGTTGGAGAAATCGAAGATTGTGTGTAGTTTATTGCCGGATTTTAGGAACAATTAAACCGGTTGACTGGTATCTTGCAATTTTATTTATTTTATAGAGAATGATTAAGATGGAATCTGGTGATTTTTGTTAGAAAACGGCCAACGTATACAGGTCGAAACATTTCATCTAGAAACATAGGACCAGTCTTGAGTGTGGGTAATTTTACGCAGATTCTACCAGTCATCTCTTTTCAACTCAAACAAAGGCTATAATTGTCCCAGTTCTTGTAATTTCCCGTAAGTTCCTAGATAGATTGTCTCAGCCTGTATGTGTACTTCGTATAATAACAATTTTTATTTGAAAATTTGGTTTAAAATAGCCAGTCATTATTGCGTTGGTGTATTTCAATGTTGCTTGCTATTCTTGATTTAGTAATCAACCAGTTTAAATAATGTTTATAGCAATTCTGCTTACACAATAAACGTGGATATATAAATTTGGATTATTTGGGTGGTGTTACTTTCACTTGTCGATTTTAAAAAGCAAGACCTGTTTCCAAATTTGCAAATGTTCTATTTTTGTTAAGAATATTTATACGAATTTTAAATTAAATTCATTTTCAAGCTTGTTATCGACCGTAAAAGTCTGATTACTGCAGTCTCTATCCACCATTTACCACCAATTCGCCTGTTAACATTCAGGAGTTGTAGCCAAGGAACTTCTGGAACATTAGCGCTATCTCTATGTCACTATCTAGGTGGTAGGGCCACTTACATAATTTAGTGGTCTTATTACTTATCCTGCAGAATACCGCATCGTAATATAGTAACAAAAAGGGGGGCGTTATTTTTCTTAATACAGTTTCTTATCAATTAGTTGTATAAGTTGATGAAGGCTTGTTATGTGTATTGATTTCTACTGATTTTCGTTTCAGTTTTCTTTACGTTTCATTGCCGACCAACAAGAAAGCTTTTGATTTTTCCACGATTTGATGATGCATGTTTTCAATAATCGTTTTCTCATATATTTCTTTTTGTGTGTGATCTACCAACCAAATGCACACTTTTTTAACGTTATATTGTTACAAAAATAAATGAAAAGAAAACTTAGTTTTTTTTTTAATAAAATTTATTGAAATTCAATCGACTTGTCCAACTCAAATTTTGGAGTCGACATCAGTTTTCCACTGCCTATTGCACGGTGATCCTTTTTCTTTCTGTTTGCTAGAAGAAACGTTCACACATGACAAAACAAATTTCATCTTTCCTCTATTTGTGTTTGTGCGTTATAAAAGATGAAATATTTATTATATTCAGAACATGGCAGTATTTTATTGGGTAATTTCTATGAAATATGTCTGAAAAGGGTCTTCGACATACAACATTTGAATAAGTCACAAAGAATACGTTATTGTGTCCATTATTTTTCGTAAAATATCTACTGTAAATATATAAAAAAAAAACAAAAATTATTCTCCAAACAATAGAGAGACAATTAGAAACTCTTTTTGCAAACTCACCATTTTTCCTCATTATGCCGTTTATTATTATTATTTTTTTTTTTTGAAAGTGTACCTTATTGTCTACAAAAAAACGTTACAAGGCGTTATTAAAAGATTATTACTGGTTCGTTTTTTTTTTTGAACAGAAAAGAACGCAAGTTATAAAAGATGCCTTGAATGTATACAAAAAAGAAAATCGCTTCTATTTAAATGGACGATCACGGATCCTCCTTTATCAGTACACAATTTTTTCCGTTAAAAACGATCTTTACAAACCACCCCAAGCTATTTAACGCTCAAGTAATGTACTTTCGATTAACAACGATTGAATGTTAAACATAGCAATATAGAGTAAACGCCGCTTAATCTGATAGTTACCTATTGTTGTATTTCGTTATCGAAACTACAATTTTTATAATAATTTGAAATTGCTAGATTGTTGATTTATGAGTTGATTGATCAGTGTTTTTTTAAAAAAAATCGATTTAATTTATTTCCAAACTGTCCGCATTAAGTGGCGATTACTGTATTTCTAGTTAAACGACTACAAATCGTGTGATCGATATTTGTGGAAAATAATTGAGAAATTCTTATTCCCTACTGGTCGTTAGAGAGATGATAAGGAATCTTTGAACATGATCACTTGTTCACAAAGTCCATCTACGGTCAGATTTCAGGCTAGCATTGTGGAATTAATAAAGATTAAAACTAAGTCGGATCTAGAGAGGGTTCTTGACTAACGACAAAGACAATTTTTTTTTTGGGGATCCGTTCAACAATCCCTCTTTAATTACATACATTTGTTAATATGGTCTTTTAATTCAATTAATTCCATTGTTAATAAATGTGTTTTGTTGATCAATTGTTGTCAAGACTGCGTCTTTTACAAAATTTTAATTCAAGTTTATTACTTAACAGTATCGCATGGAAAGCTTATTATTATTATTATTATTATTATTATCATCAGAAAGTGTAATAAAATGTATATAGTTGAAATGAAAGAAGGTCATTAGGGAAATGAAGTTGATGATATACTGAAAACCTTCTGTTGATGATCTAATTTTGGGAATATGTTTGATAATTTCGTTAGGACCTTCTAGAATCTCCTAATATCGACCTTTAATTTTACTAATCATATTCAAATTGTAATAACCAGAACTTGTTGGGGAATTTCAAATAATTTACACATATAAGTATAAATTGCTGTAGCTTCATTTGTATTTTATACGATTTTCTTACGATAATAGCAACATTGATATGTAAATGGCAAATCTATATGGATGTCAATCCAACTGTCAAGTTTCGCTAAAATTTCCACCATTAAACACAATAACAATATTATTGATAACAAGACGAGATAGAGATCTATTATTGTTAAGACAGATCTGAAATGTTACCATTCCATATTATCTCAACATCCTTCCTCTCTCTAGGTGGTGGTGGTGGTCTATCTATACTGTTTCCTCTACCTGTACGTACTGTATTGATGGTAGTAGTTGTAGTAACCTACTAAGGATTGTAATTAAATTCGAGTGCACTATCTAACTTTATGAATAATAATTGGTATCTACCATGGGAGTCACGTCTACAATGTTTGATATTCTAAACTATACAGTTGAGAGAGCGAGAGAGAGAGAGAGAGAGAGAGTGCTTCATTAACTCCAATAATGTGTCTGTAATACGATTGATCTAATCTATGAAAGATTGATACAGCCAATTTCGACAACAAATTTCCTCTATATCCGGAATTAAAGCTATTTATCATTTCTACAATGATAATAACAATAATAATGCATAAGCTTTTTTATTTTCCAAAAAAAAAGGTTGAATATGAATGTTCGTCTATTATAATACGGTTCCTTAAAGACTGCTCCAAAATCCTATAATGGTGAGCTTTACTGAAAATAATATTCAGTTCATATACTGAAAACTGTATTCAATATGCTGCTCTTGTTCGGTCTGAAAGTGTTATATATTTTATGTTGGATAATGTCACATGTAAAATTGAACACGAAAATATGAACTTGCAAATTTCATTAGTTTGAAAACTATTCAAAACCTGTTGATTAACACATCAATTCACATCGATTTTCAATAAAAGAAAATATAATTCTGTATGTTAGTATTGTGGACATTTATTAGAATGAAAGGATATTGTTAAGGAACTGCATTATTGATGTGAACGTATTCTGGTTGGAATATGCAATATAAAGGAACAACAAGAGACTTTTTAAAGTTTACATGTGTCCATTGAACCATAAATATCAGGTTTTTGGTATTTGAAAACGCTTTTTCAATAATAATAAAATCTAACGAAACACGTATGAATATATAGGTAGATGTTTAAATTTTCAATTTTCATTTATCGAAATTGTTGTTTACTAGGAGTATTTAAAGGTGAAAATTGCATCATTTGATTCGATGACAAAACAAATAGAAAATCCATTTGTTTTCAAACATATGGTTGAATTGAGTTTTATTCAAATATTTGTAAATTGTCCATTGAAATAATAATTTTGTTATAAACAATCACGATTATCAATCGCAGCTGACAGAGCGTCTTCATTGATAATTCGACACTTATCCATTTTTAATGTTTTTAACTAGCATTGAGCGTGACTTGACACCAACTACCAATCGACTTCTGTTTGTTATTTTGTGAAGAAACAGTGGCAGTGGCGACTATTAGTGTGGTATGTGTGTAGGTAACGGGGGGTTAGTGGTATTTGGACAAGGCTATGACCAGATGGTGCTTGCCATGAGGCAGCAGCAGCAACCGACTGGTATGGCTCTATTCGGTATGGTGTGGTTATTGCGCGTGCGCTCTGAAATGAAGCGCTGTGCTAAATGTCGACGACAAGAAGAGATTTTTGCTGCTACTACTACTAATACTAGTGCAACTGTTGCTACATCTACATCAATACAAACAATAACAGAAGAACGTAATTCAGGATTTTTTACAATTGATGCACCATCAGCATTACCATCATTAGGATCAGCTAGTCCAGGACCAATGGCACCAACAACATTTTGTGAAGTACATGGATATACAGTACCAAAAGAAGGTATTAAAGTTTCATTGTTTGGTGATTATTGTTTCTTGTTTTATTTATCTGAAACATTAATTGAATTTAGAAAAGTTTATAGTCCAAGTTTGCCAACCACAAAGCCGCTAAAAATCGGAAGTCGATAAAACTAGTGAACTGTGTGTGAGTTGGAAGTAAACATGAATTGGTTTATAGAAGATTTCCAAGCCACAAGAAAACTCTACTAAACTGACATAAAATATAACACACTTTTCTTTGGCACGATTGTTAGTTGAACAAGAAAACAATCTAACGAACTGAAATGCTTTACAATAAATTTTCATAAATTCTCTCCTACTAAAATACGATTATTTATCAATAAAATATTAGTTAATTTAGAATTTCCTTTAGATTTCAATTTGAATATACAACAATTTCGAATGAAAATCCGTTTGGTAGATAACGTTGAAGTTGTAGTATTATAAACCAGGAAATTGGTATTGCTCTTACAGACATTTGTAATATTGGCAAGCTAATTAGCCGGATTATATTCCATACATTCAGTAAAGAATAAAACTGTTTTTTTTTATTGTCGTCAATAAAGTATCGATTACATTAAGCGACTTAAGTCGCTAGACGCTGGCGACTTTAAACGTTGCAACCAAATTCACTGAAGATGCTGGACACTCTACGACTGCGAATTTAATAGCCGACCGGTTTACTTTTGTCGCTAGAAGCTGGCAACTTTCGCTATGCGGAATATTATGTTGCAACTTTAGTCGCTGCGTTGCTATGTTTTCTATATTACTTGCAACACATGAGCAGATTTGCCACTTGACGATTTTTCGTCAGATCTACCAGATACTTGTTGACAGCAACACTGTTAGAGACTTGGAAATTTTAGTTGCTGTGTGTAATCGACTTTACTAGATAACTTGCACTGCGTGTGTTTCTTTATTGCGTACTTTGAGCGCCCAAATCGTCCCTTTCATGCTACTAATCTACTCTGACGGCTTTTTGACGTACTTCGGTCGAGCTCCGTTTGAGCGCCCAGAGCAATAAAGAAACATGCGCGCGCTCCTCCTCAATTGCCAGCGTCTAGCAACTAAAGTCGCTCGATGTAATCGACTCTTAACGTATAGAATGAAACAAAGCAAAAATCATCCTTTGAATGGCATATATGCACGATCGAATTGTCTGTACACACACATTTTCCAATATATGGTAGAATTCGTTGTCAATAAAACTAGCTTGAATTTTGAAGTAAATGACAAAGTTATAGTCTAACACACATAGCATTCCTATAACGGTACCATCAATATTAGTTGTATGGTTGTTGAATTGGAAAAGCATTTACTGAATAGCTTTAAAATTGCACATTTCAAACCTGAAATAGATCGTTTACGTTTAATATATCGATAACGATTTTATTGTTAATCGTAAATATGAATTCCAGTTAAAATCAAATTTGATATGAGATTGTAATGATTGTTCTATATAGAGGGTTGAAAGTTTCTTACTTAGTTAGATAATACAAACTATCTTCACCCTAATTAAATCTCTTGTTTTATCAATGAGAACCAATTAACTATTACGTATAAGAAATAAACTCTAGAGAGATTTTAAACGCAAATAAAGCTTTTATAATTAAACATTTAAGCCGAAATTTATTATTGCAATTAGATAAAATTATCATAACATTTTAATTAATATGATCCTATTAAATTTACTGACATTTTGAATGAATACAGAAGAAGAAAAAAAGAAAACGATCCCCTTAGATAGAGCGTAACAATAATTAACCATCAAATTAAACCACAAATGTTCAGTTCAACAATAACGGTACTATTATAATACTTGGTGGTTTACATTGCCGATGACAATGCGTCATTTTCAAAACATTTAAATAGCAAAATTTATTATCTTTTCTTTCATTCAAAATGTCAGAACATGAATAGAACTGTGACATATATTTGTATCCATTTATATTTGCAAAGAACAAAGAATTCCACCGAGTTCTCAACTCAACTTGATCTGATTATGTTGCAAAATTTAATGACTCTAAACAAACGACATTAAAAATAGGGTTGGATTGTTATAGGGGGACCATTAGTAAAGGAAACAACCGTGGAAAAGTAAAGTGCTCCTATTTTTTTTTTTTAGTTATTGTAAAAGGTTCCGCTTTCTATTTGTGATAATATTTGTATAACAAGCATTAAAAGTGTGAGTCAACTTACTAATCGTTATTGTAGTTTGATTAAATTCTTTTTGTCTAAATTTAAATTCTCCCAAAATCTGTTTCTATGCTTTTTCAAGTCAGTATTTCACAACTGGCAGACAATCTGATAGACAGCAATGTGTATAGTTTATCCGTCAACTCACACCACTCTTCAATCGTAACAGTCTATCTATTTCAGTAAAACAGACAGAGATGTGTACTATATTTCACTGTTAAAGAAACTAATATTTCAGTCCCGTCTGAAAAAGTTTTATCGGCTAACATTACATCACACACAGAGAGAGACAGACACCTACACATACATGTGAACATTCTTTGTTTTACTAGCAACAGTAATAGCAGATGAAAGTTTTACATATTTAGTTTGTGGATTAAGTTTTAACATTTCAAGGGGATTGTCGTAAACATCCACTTGCGTATAGTAGAAAAGTCACTTTTTGTTTGCTTTTTAAAATGAAAGGTTTATAGCCGTATATGCTGTCACAAAAAAAGTAGAATATGTGGTACAATTTTTGTGCCTCCCTGTCGGTTACCTACTAAAATAAACAATACCTAACGTTGTATCATCATTTTGTTTGAAATTTGAATTTAGAGAGGAATTCTACCATTTGTATTGATTATAAACAACAAATGTAATTTATCAAACAACAATTTATTTATTTGTTGGATAACCGTACAAAATTGCTAACATTACCGGTGTTCAACAACAATTACATCATTGCATTAGAATTTAGATTATCACACACACACATAGAATGATAAACAATACAGTTCTAGATAATCGAATTAATTTTGTGGAAAGGATAATTTAAGATTAATAACAACCATTGAATGTTATATATGTATGTGACAATATGTTGACAATTGTAACTTTATCTCTATAATTACATACATTAATTAAATGTAAAATGATGCAATTTGAGTGGACTTTATGTGGAAAATTAACAATTGATTTCAAAAGATTATAAATAATAGATATTGGTTAGTGATTTTGACAAATATAGGTACTCTAATGGTGTGTGTGTGTGTGGTTAAATATTTTTATCACACAATAAAAGAGGGAGAAATATGATATGATACAGTCTGGATAACATAAAAATGTTGTGTAATATAATTAATAAGGGTTTATGACAGGAAAGATGATAAAAATAATATTTTTTCTGTCTGGAATTGTATAAAAGTATATATAGATACAAAAATTGTCTGGTTTTGTATATTCCAAGTAAATTTCAACATTGATCTCTATCTATACAATTCACATTATCGATATTTCAGCTTCTAGTTTGGGGCTCTTTTGAATTCTAGTCGCAGATTAAGATTAAAGAAATAAAGTTGTTTAAAAGGTAAAAGCAAGTGAATAAAGAGCAAAAACATGTAATGATAAATGACACAAAAATGTCCAATTAATTTTTCTCCTAATTCTATTTACTTTAACTTGAATCTTTCTAGGTTTTCGACGAAAATTAATTACAACGACTGCTTATAGCTAATTAGATTATCAAATTAAGACAATCTGATTAATTCTTTTTGCTGGAAACTTCAGAAAATTACCTGTTTCGAATGAAAAGTTAGGTCTGTTTAAATTTTAAAAAAAAAATCCGTTTGTGTCAATGTTACTGGAGTAGTTATATGATGCCGATCCTATTCCACTTTGCAATTTTGGTGGATGCGCCGGGGCACTTTCGCGTGCAAAGTAGATAAGGATCAGCGCATCCACCAAACTTGCAAATTTTGCGCGCGAACGTACTACGGCGCATCCACCAAAATTGCAAAGTGGAATAGGATCGGCATCATATAACTACTTACTGGACTTACACTCATGTCAAGTAGAATGCAGGGTAGGGATAAGTAGACTATTGGGTTTTCGGTAAAGTCATTGCGCATTTTTGCGACAGATGGCGTTAGGTCATTTTGGGAAGTACAAGAGCACGCTCTTGCTGAGACATTCGACAGCTTAAAGTTCTAGCCTCATTCTAAAAAGAAAATTGAGCGATTTGGTTGAGTTTTGGAAGTTTTCCAATAAGTTGGAGGACCAAACGCCATTTTCGCCATATTTTATTGTTTTACTGTTGTAAAGGTAAGGACGCGCGATAAGTGTGTGATGAATTGCGTAAACTTTACGGTGACAATGCTCTAAAAGAACGCCGGTGCCAACGATGGTTCACAAAATTCCATGAGGGTAATTTTGAGCCCAATGACGCTCCCCGAATAGGAAGCCTCATGGAGGTTGATGACGACAAAATAAAGACACTGATTGAGTCAAATACGAGAGATTGCAGAAACATCGGAGATCCATTATTCAAGTGTTCACCATCACCTGAAGAAACTGGTATGCGTAAACGTTTGGGTTCCTCATGAGCACAAAGAAGTTCATTAAACGTCAAGAAAACGATCCTTTTTTGAAGCGTTTGATAACTGGTGATGAAAAGTGGATGGTTTACAACAATGTAGTGCGGAAACGGTCCTCAAACACCTACGAAAGCAGACAGTGTGGTGGGATATTAAAGGTGTTGTATTTTTCGAGCTCCTACCAAGGAACCAAACAATAAATTCTGATGTATACTGCCGCCAATTACAGAGTTTGAATGAATCCATCATCCAGAAAGGTCGAGAGCTCGTTAACCGTAAAGGATTTGTATTCCACCAGCACCTCACACGAGTTTGATCACACGGCAAAAATTATTGGAGCTTTGATAGGACGTGTTACCACATCCAGCCTACTCGCCAGACCTTACCCTGTCAGATCTTTACCTATATGGGTCCCTTCAGAACTCTTTGCTTGGTAACCCAATTTTAAATACGCTTGCCAGGCAAGTAGGAGTTCCAAGTTCGAGTTCTAGCGGTCGAGTTGATTATTTATTATTAATAATTACCTCTGGATATGTAGAATTGGAGGCGTTACTTCATTTGGCCATATGTTGTTTCCAGAATACTTTGCAAAATTGTAACTGTGTCTAGTTTGAAACCTTGTACTGGTTTGCATTATTTACCAAAACAATCATATTTCTCATCAGTGATTTGATCATCTAAACAATAGAATATAGCTTCAATTTAATCCAGTTTATGTTTAACTACAACTGTGTTAAACTTTCTACGAAACTAAACACTTTGATAATGACATAAGTGGTATTAATTGTAGTGAAGGCCATATACCACATTCTCTGGGCTACTCTTAAGATCCTCTACTAGTCCAACTTCTTGATTATAGGGATTGAGTAAGCATCAAATGGAAAGTTTAATAAACTTCAAGTCAGTTTTCAGTACAAGTTTAGTTAACAGTGATGATAATAATAATAATAATAATAATCATCCTCATCAAAGCTTCTAACTCGATATAATTCCACCGAAATCCAAGATTAGTATATAAGTTAGTAGTTATTTTGTTAAATCTTTTAAAATTCACATAACGTACGATATTGATTTGAAATTTTTCTCGATTAAAGTCGACTGTCAGTACAATAACAACAGCAAATCAAATCAACTAATTGGATGATAAAGGTTTGTTACAAGTCAAAGAAACCAAGAAGATCTATCTTTTGTTGAAAATAAAGATTGTAAAACTTTAAATTTTCAAATAGACTTGTAACATCTGGAATAGTTACAATAGGAACGTTACTAGAATTTTCTAATTTAACAAACGACAAACTTGCCACTTTTCTACAACAATTTAACACCGACAAATTACAATCTGTCACATTTAATTAATTATAATTTTGATTCAATTAATTACATTTCAACTCCCCAACTATTATTTCACATGATATATGGACCGATAGTGTTTAAGTTTTATAAAAGGTTGATAGAGGAGAGCTTTCTTGTGGCTTTGTCGTCACGTCTTTACCTGATGTTCAACATTGTGTCTTTCTGTTGATAAATTTCCTCGTATACACTGTCTGACAATTTATTTCAACAATTCCTGTGTTATATTCCGTAATGTGTTGAAGTTTTATATGTTCATGTTTGTTTGAGAAGACAACTTCAAAAAAAAAAAAATAATAATAGAAATAAAAACAGACATGTAACATTTATATAGGATGGGAACGCAAGACTTGAAGCAAAATGTATTAAGTTAATTGACCATCAACCTACATGACAGGAAGTTAGATTACTTTGAAAACTTTCTGACAAGGAAATAAAACAGTGTCATTCGATAATGAAAGTCGAATCAATGGAGATGTTGGGGTGTGCTGAAATAATTAAGAATATAAGAGAATTATTCTTATCTAACAACTAAAGAAACTTTCTAATTTGGAAATTGTTTTTCGGCTTAGTTATCTTGGGTAAGGTAACTTTCAACTTTATAGATTCGGTTGGTTTTAGATGGGAAATCAACCGAAATTGAAATTCGTTCAAACAAAAAAACTTGTAGGTAAGCATCTTTGGAATGTTGTTCTTCGCACGTCTGCCTACATGATTTATGTGAGAATTGGTCAAAATCTCAAAAACTAGAGCTTTTTTGCAATAATTACAATTAAAAATTGTTGAGTTTTTAACAGTAGTGCGGTCAAACAGTATTGTCGAAGTAGATGTGGAAATTGTCTAATGAACTGTAAACCTGAAAATCCTCTTCCAGCTTTACACAACACAGTCACGAACAGTTTATTTGACAATCGATTTTCAAACAATAAGGCCAGCAGCTCAAATGTGTATTTATTTCTTTTATTTTTTATTTTTTTGATTTTCCCATCAACTACAAAAATAAGGAAAAACTTGAACGTTAAAGACGTGAAAAATTATCCGATACTAACTGTAGAGAGGATATACACCCAGAAGCATTATTCGGTTCATATATTTCGCCTCTCTTACACCATAATCCGGTGCTATTTATTAAAAATTATGGATTAAACTGCTTTCTTTGTGTGTGTGTTTGGTGTATTTTTTTATAAAGTGGAAGCTTGGTTTTCGCGTTTATGTTATAAAATAAATTTTCATAAGTAGTTTGGTAGAAATGGCAGGTTTTTGTTAATCATTGTAGAAATATATGGTACTCTACTGATAGAACTTTTAATTACATACAACAAAGTAATTAACGTGTAAACAAAATGTTGATTTCCACTGCTGTACATTCGACAAAATTTCCATTGTTGGAACAGTTTCGAACAACCTAATTATGAAGTTATATGTCTATAGAATGTCAGAAACAAGTGCTGTATCAGAGATACAAAACTATAAATACGGAATTGTAATTTTAATAATTTCCTTAAATCATCCTTATGCAAATATTAAAGTTTCTAGTAAAACAAGCAAGAAAATTTTCCCCTATTTTCTTCTTAAATCATGGGGCTTTATTGTTGTTCAACTGAAATTGCTGTAATATTGCAAATGATAGGCATATCTTCTAAGTTAGCTACTTCAAAATAATCACAATATTATTGTCAATTTTTATTGTTGTTATTTTGAATAAATATTGAGTTTGTCGGCTATATTTACAGATAGGCAACAAAATTTTATGTTTAATATTAACTTTATCTCGGAAACACACAAATATTGATTTAAGGTTTCCAGCATTATGTACAAATACGTAGTAAATTTTGCATAAGAAATTGACATTATAATTAAGAATTAATCTGTCCAATCTAATTGTTTTAATTAAAATCAATCTCTCAGATTTTTACTCAAGAGGTTACAAAAATGAGCAGATTTCACAGATGATGATGGTGGAAAAAAACAACAAAAACACGTCCACGTGACTGTAAATAAAGATTCAAATCTAGATAAAGACTTGAGCAGAATCACATTATGATAGTAGAAGCTATTCGTCATTTTACATGATTCTAATAAGATGATTATACGAAAAAATTGTAAAGCTCTTACAAGATTGCGAAAAGGCAATTAGTGATACGGCTATTGTGGTTATTATGGCAATAATCAACAAGAAAATGACATTGTCGCCATCATGACAACAACAATAACATAAACATATAACAACACCAACTGAATTAAATTTCATACATAATGTAATACAATTTACATTGTTTCCCTATCCAGGATAACGCAAACGTGTATTGTATTAGGTTCTCCACAACTACATGTGTATACTATGAATTCCTGGGGTGTTAACAGTTTATAACAAATACACGTATGGAAAAGACACTAGCCTCAAGGTATAATCTTAGTTAATGTTAACAGGTTTCAGTTTTAAGTTAATTTTGTTTCATACTCCATTATTTCATAAAGTCTGAAGATTTTCACAAGCCTAACTTTAACAGATTTCTTTGGGTTCTTTGCCCAATCTTGTCAAATCCACCGTTACACAAGGTAGATTTTTGCATATTCAAATGTGGAACAGTTTGAACCTTTTCACATCAATATTGTTGATTTGTTGCCACTTTTGCCGACAGAAAGTCGCCACTACAATATCCAAGTAGGTCACTATTACGATTTACACTTATACAGACATAATCACAGATCATCTGTAATATACGCTGATATGTTATTTATTTGAAAACCAACGTACATAGAGGATCTTGCAACGAAAATCCATTTATTTTAGCTGAATCAACAACAACAACAATCCTCAAACATGATGACGATGTGTACACGAAGTCTGTGTATGCTTCTTGTCAGTTTAACCAAGAGTTACGGAATGAGATTTTCTTTCAACATGATATGACTAACCTGAAATGATGTCGTAATTTTCACTCTATCTTCAAACAACTTTGAAGATGGGTAAAATATAGATCTTAATTTTCGAATGTTAATTGTGGCGTGAATTTAATTATTCGTCTATCCTATGTAACCGAATCGATTTTATTACAGTTTTATACAACAACAATTCATTTGGGAGATCGTTTTTTAGACAATGATCAATTGTTGTAAATTCGATAAAAATATAGCAGTTGCATCTAAATTATCTGGAAACATAATAGCGTCATATTTTTTCGATGATTTTTTCCAAAATCCAACTAATTTGTAATTTTTCATTCGAACTCGTCGTTTTTTTTTTATCGAAATTCCAATGGAAATTCGGCAAAATTGTCAACAATTTGTTGATGAATTGCAGTACAGGTTCATCTTTTATTTTTCAACATACACACAACCAAACAACAACAAAAAAACACGGATTAATTCCAGCTTCCCTTTTGTGCGTAATAAAATTGTCCTTTGTTACGAGCATATCTGCGATGAAAAAAAAGGATGCTAATTTACAATTGTATTGTCCAAAATTCAAGCTGGTTCCCTTCGTTTTCTGGTTTTATTTTTAATAAGATTGGCAAACAAACGTTAAATTCCCAACACAGTTTTAATAGCTGAATAAAACAGCACTCTAAGAAACTTAAAGTAATGTATTTGGATAAGTAATTGTATTACTAAGTCTGGTAGTGTTTAAAGTAAAACACTCACACTAACTAGGTTTTATCATGGGTATTTCTATATTTTGTCGATGTATACGTGTGTTTCTATATAAATCCCTGGATAGCCACTTGTTCTGATTAGTCGAGTAGCTAATCGTAAAACCTGAACAGAAAAGTAATTCCGGACGTCCCTTTTGTTTTCTTAACTTTTCAAATTAGCCAGTTGCTAGATTTTCGTGTTTTGTTTTTTTTTTCGTGATAGGAAATGTTGTTACATTATTGTAGACATTGTTCAAAAATGGTGGATGCGCCGGGCTATACCACTTATCCAAAGACCACTCGACTTGTTTGTTGAAAACATCTGAAATTCAACGAAACCTCAAAAATAAGTTATAAATTATGTCGGTTTTTCAACAGGGAATTATTTAAGTCCCCTTAGAAATTGTAAACACGCAACCATCGTTTGAATGTAGTACCCTAATAAACACGGTCCGTATTAAATGTGCACCATTGCCTGTATTACCCTAAAAATATTTCATTGTTCTTGGGAATCCTCAAATTTATGTGAGTTTCGAAGTTGTATAACAAAAAACAGAGAGACAGAGAGAGAGATTAGACAAAGATCAACTGTGATTATATTTAGTCAAAATCAATTAGTAAAATTAGCCTAATGGGTGAAATTTTTATTTTATGCTCTTCTAATTACATGATTTGGATGCGACATTCGGTTTTTTTATAATTATAGTAAGTTGGAAAATGTAGTAAATTTTCATTAGTAGTCTACAATAAAGTTTAGAAAGTTTCCAAACAAATTGGTCGAGCCAAAACTCATAAATTACAAATCAATTAAGTGGACTGAGTAAAACACATACATACAATTTCAATTACTGATTTAAACTTTGGATTACTCTGTGTAATTATGTTGAATTTTACAACGATTTGTTAATGTTTAATTACAAGCAAAACAAAAAAATTATAAAAACCACAATATTGCTTTGTTACAGATATACAAGAATTTTATGAATTGACATTATTAGATGACACAAAATCCGTACAAGAGAAGACTGCTGAAACAATCCGAATTGCAAATAAATGGGAGACCAATGATGGCCCTATTGCACAGACCTACACCAATAATGATGTAAGTACACAATTTTTTATTCGTATATGATTGTGAACGTATCCTTGTCTTGTTCATATCAAAAACGCTATTAATATCAATATTTCTTAATTTAAGCTCTATCAGTAGTTTAACGGGTTTCTTTTCTTATTCGATTATTTTGGGTAAGCGTACGACATGCAACGAATAAATTTCCTTTACAAAATCTTCAAGCTAGTAACAGCAGGGATTAGGGATACGTGATGTAGAAAAGCACTAGTCTAATAAGGATTGATGTGACAGTAAAGAAAGTATAGACATCAATAGGAAATAAAAGATTGGATAATTTGAGGTTTTATTGCTTTTCAAAAATACATACTACAGTCAACAATATTGAAACATGTATAAGTTATGCTTGGTCGTTCTTTTCATAAGGCTTGCGTTACGATATTAGTGTGATCGATGTCTGCAAATTTCATACCCAGCATCGTAATTTGTACACAAGCATGGTGACATCAAGCTTAAACCTCTTTTTAGTGAGTATTTATCTCAAAATGTGTATTTTTATTGTTGGCAACAATAGCCTCACTTCTAAATCAATGCTAGTGGACAGTAAACGTATAGTGTAATTCAGGCTTATATTTTCAATAATCTCTGCTTCATTTTTCAATTTCGTGTATTACTTTTAACATATCTTTATTGCAAAAATACATTTTTTATATTGCGGATTGTTTTCGAAATAATAAGAGTTTATTCACGACCATTATTAGCTATATTTTCTAACAATTTTTCATTTGAAAGTTGGTAGAACGTACGAAATAAAAACCACAAAATTAATTCAGAAACATTTTATTCAAACAAATAAATAAACTTAATGGATAACAGATGTAGAGTAAGCAAGTGGAGCGGCGGCATATTTCGTTACAGCTGGTGCAGCATAACTAATAGGTGTTGCTACTCTAGCATAAGCTGGAGCAGCATAAGCAACTGGTGAATTATATGCAAGTGGAGCGGCATATTTAGCTACTGGAGCAGCATAAGCAACTGGTGAGGTATATGCAACTGGAGCGGCATATTTAGCTACTGGAGCAGCATAAGCGACTGGTGCAGCAACTTTGGTAACAAGTGGTTCTTTATGTACAACAGCATTGAAACCATTAATTGGATCAGCTGTATATTCTACAATACGACGTGTACCATCTGGTTCATTTAATGAATAACTACCTTGTACAACATCACCATTACGTGTTTCTACTTGATTTTTATTATCACCAGTTAAACCATCTTGCACATCATAACCGAATGAATATTGTGGATTTGGATCGTATTCTTCAGCAACTACAGTTTTAGCAATAGCTGGTGTAGCTACAGCATATGGTGATGAGTAAGCTAATGGAGCTCCAATAAGACCAGCATTAGTGCAAGCGATAATTGCACAAACAATTGCAAACTATAATTAAAATCACACTAATTATATAATAATTACTTTCAATTCGTATACTTACTTTAAGAGTCATTGTTGATATTGATTCAATGTAGGAATGAATTGTGATAAACATCAAATTGTAACCATACGTTTTATACTAAAAATTAAAAGTGTGCGGGGGTGTTTCACAACTATGCCACACCTTGGTTAAGGTTATCGTACAAGTACAGGTTTTTTACGTTTGTTATATCATATGATATCAACTTGTTAACAGAAATATATGGGTGATCGAGTTTTCTTTTTTATTGAAATTGGTACTTGATTATCCAATAGTTGAAAAGATCTGGAAACAATTAACATTTAAAAAAAATGAGCGCATTCGGCAAGTTTTGATCAATAAAAATAAAAAGAATCCTCTTACATTCTATTATATCGACATTTCATTTTAATTATTTAATTATTTCATACTATATTTATAATAATCATAATGATATTGAATTGTGATATTAATTACAACATTCATGACCTGTTGATATTAAATTATGAATTATATACATTGAAAGTATAGATACGTTCAAGTTATGAATTCAACTGGGATAGATTGCAAAAATAATTAAATTTCTGGTAATGTATTGAAAATGGATTGTCAAAATGTCAAGAAATGTAAATAACAACAAATCTAATCAAAAGTGCATCTCATGTAGACAAATTTCATATGCAACACTTTCCCCTATTACAATTTATTTAACAAATGCATCGATTTGGTTCATTTCATTAATTGTCTCGTTCACCAGACATGAATCTTATCGATTTCCTATGATCGATCAAGTTATATAAAATGTAACGTGTGCATTTAAATTTCTAATAGTTGGAGGATTTGTGACAACTGATTGAATAATGCAATGGACACGATTAAAATATAAACAAAAAAAAAAACTCTCCTGTTAAAGTATTTATGGCTTTATTGTAAATTTTTCAATTGACCTACTTTAATAAGCAAAAAATACTGATGATCTAAATGTGGATGAAAGTCGTCTTTTGGTAATAGTCTGATCTTTATGTCTAAAATCAGTGCATACAAATCTTGCATAGTCTACGAACATAATTTCTAATGTTTGTGTAGCGATGCTCGAGTTACATTTGACTGTTAGGAAGTTGGAAATGTCGAAAGCAAACTATCAATTTTCAAATTAGCATACAGTTGATATAGAGATGCTATCTAGTTTGTAATTGAAGAGGAAAGTGTTGTTTTTAAATGTTTCACACTCTTTATAGAAAACAGACACTTATGGTTAGTAGCGCATGCAGCAAACGGATCAGATATCAAAAAATTTATATTGAACTGATAATACAACTTCGTAAATTGCTGCAATAGCAAACAAATAAGCTTACATTTTGCTTTGTTTGTTTAGCAAACAACTAGAAATTTGGGAAATGTCGATAATTCTATGTAGCTTCTTTATTTAAGCTCGTTGCTATATCAGTGAGGGAGATTCTTGAAACACTGCCTCTATTGATTTTCTCCTTAAATGATCTTTGGAGTTTATCACTATATATATAATGATAATAATTTTTATATAATAACAAAACACATGTTCACTGTATAAAATCAAATTTATTTGTAAAAATAATAAAAATAAATACAAAAATATCAACAAATTTAATGGATAATTGAGGTAGAATAAGCAAGTGGAGCTGCAACTTTAGCTAAAGCTGGAGCAGCATAACCAATTGGAGCTGAATAGGCAAATGGGGAAGCTACTTTAGCTACAGTTGGAGCACCATAAGCCACTGGAGCAGAATAGGCAAGTGGACTAGCTACATGTGGAGCAGCATAGGCAAGTGGACTAGCTACATGTGGAGCAGCATAAGCAACTGGAGCACTATACGCTCTAGCTACAGCTGGAGCACCATAAGCAACTGGTGTAGAATAGGCAAGTGGAGTGGAATAGGCGAGTGGAGCAGCTACTTTAGCAACAGCTGGTGCAGCAGCAACAACAGTTTTAGTTACAAGTGGTTCACGATTAACAACAGCATTGAAACCATTAATAGGATCAGCAGTATAATCTACTGTACGTTTTGTACCATCTGGATCAACAACGGAATAACTACCTTGTACAACATCACCATTACGTGTTTCTACTTGACTTTTACTATCACCAGTTAAACCATCTTGTACATCATAACCAAATGAATATTGTGGATTTGGATCGTATTCTTCAGCAACAACAGTTTTAGCAATTGGAGCAGCGTAGGTGAGTGGTGCAGCTAATTGTTGTGGTGCTAAATAACCAGCATTAGCTATTGCCAATAGGGCATTAATAATAACAAACTGTAACAACAATTTTCTATTAATAGTTGAATTTTAATAAAATTATTATTATAGATTACCTTGTATGCCATGTCTATATGTTATTGAAGATTGGAATATAATACAAGATTGTTGATACAATTTGCTTTTATAGTAGGATTTTACCACTTTTTCTTAAATTGAATTTGGTAGCGGCTTAAATTCTTACACACGGGTGCATTTCATAATAGCCACACCTTGGGTAAGGTTAAGTTTATCCAATATCTTTGTTCGTATTTTTTTTAAAATATTGGCAAATTAAAAAACTGGTCCTACAAGTCGCATTTAATATGAAAAGCATAATACGAAAGTATCTGATTACAAATACCTGCTACAAAATTAATTTAGATTAATTAAGTTAATCAGTCATTGTATAATTGAAAAACAATAATTAAACATTTTGTCTCCAATCAAAGAAATATTTGTTAAATGATATTTAAGTGTAATAATGTTTAACAAATAATAATTAATTGTTTTTATAGATTAAATACAACTATTTGTTTATAAAGTTTATAAAGTACGAGTTTATGTAAATTGATATTTTGAAGAGTTTGCATGTGAAGAAATCTGCTTTTACAATAGTAATATTCAATTAGATGTTACAAAACTCAATATTCTAAATGAATTATTTATGATAGAACACAAATACTTGTTACAGATTTGATAGAATCAGTGACCTAGTTATTACAAGGATTTTATCAAATTAATAGATATCCAAGAACTTGATATTTTCTCTAGACATCAAGACGAATTGTTGTTGTTGTTGTTGTTTATGAATATTTGCCCAAAATAGAACGTATGTGTGTGTGTGTGTGCGATGGAAAAAAATCTGTTCGATCTATAAATTGAATTCTGTTGAAACGTATTGCGTGTTTTACACAATTCTTTTTCGAGACCTAGTGACTTTTCCGTATACTTCCTTTTTGGTGTTTATCAACAAGGTAAACGTCTCCACCCTTCTATGCGGTAACAATTGTGTGTAATATTATCATTTGTAAAAGATATCCTAACACCAACTTTATCTAGAGGCTAAACGACTACAATTTTGACAAGGACAATTTTACTTCAACTTCCTTCTAACAATAAAGATCGTTATAAGGAAAATAACGTTCAACAAATCGGTTCTAGAATTATATTAGAATGGTTTCCAAATATTACATTTATAGGTACAGTCAGTATGGGAATTCTACAATATAATTTCGGATATTATATAAAAGATACTTTTGTTGGCGATTCTAAGAGACAAGTAGAAAGTCGTATTGGCCCATATAGTGCAAGGTTGATAGTCTTTAGTTGATTGGGATGGTGCACCTTTTATTTATACAGGGCCGTCAATAGCGAGACTGGACCCCGGTACAAGAGCTCCAAAAAAATGACATCGGGGGCATTCCGGGCCCCGGTAATTTGGACGCACTCGAATTCCGGTCTGAATTAATTTTTGATAATAATCTGCACACGAATTCCCGTCAAGAAAATTTCTCTTGATATAATCCATGACTCGAATTCCCGTCAAGAGGACTTAATCACTTCAAGTACTTGTAGTCTTCATGTACCCATTTTATCTAGGTATCGGTCAGCCTAGTTACCATGCACCATTACTGTCGCTTAATAAAAGTGGATAAGAATGCCTAAATCGTTTCAAATTTCAGATGAAAAACGCCGTGAATTTGGATTTGTGTGGTATCCCGACAAGCCATAAGATGAGAATTTTCTTAATGGTAAAATTGCACAGTATAATTGTAATGAAATAAGTCGCTACGAGTTTATAAATTTCAAACTTAACTTATAAATTTAAATAAAATCTGTTTCAAGTCCTGTATTTTTAATTCTGACCGGAATTCGAGTGCCCAACTAGAGGCCAATTTTTACCTTGACGGGAATTGGAGTCTAGAATTAACGGACCCAAGTTGTCGCATAGGTAAAAGAGATTATGCTGACTGGAATTCGTGTGCGCCGGGTAATTTTTACCAACTGCACCTCCCTCTTGTCAGTCCTAGGGTTATCCAGTTATTGTTACCACTTATATATGCTACATATGCTTCTAATTCATTGAATAAATCTTTCACTAGAAAACTGTTCTATCATTTAGAAATCCAACCATAATGGGGAATGCAAACCCCACGTTTTCGTTAGACAAATACGCTTACTGTTGAATAATTTTCTAATTCTTCTTAATGGTAAAATCTGTAAAATATGTTTAATTAGGGAGAGATGTCAGCAATTAGAACAGTGTCTCTAATTAATGGTTCTGATAATACCTTAACGAATTGCTAATAATGATTCTTGTTCAAAACGTAATTATCTGACAATGAGTTAATTTATTAGAATTAAAATGTTTTTAAATTTGATGCACCAATTTATTCGTTACGCATTTTACATTATATAGAATAAATTTGTGATTATATAAACAGTAATTTCCGTTACGAAATAAAGAAATTACTTTCACTTTTAACGCGTGAAAAGAACTCGGTCACCATATTGACATTGTACTACTTTTAAATTATAATTCATTCATAACAAACTTTTTTTATTGATAATAAATAATCATTACAAATCTTATCTATATTTATACACAAAAAAAAAAAAGAGAAAACAACATAGTCTAGTGGTAGGCAGCGAATTTAGCTACTGGTGAAGCGTAGGCGAGTGGAGCGGCAAATTTAGCTACTGGAGCAGCATAAGCGACTGGTGCAGCAACTTTGGCAACAAGTGGTTCTTTATGTACAACAGCATTGAAACCATTAACTGGATCAGCAGTATATTCTACTGTACGTTTTGTACCATCTGGATCAACAAGAGAGTAACTGCCTTGTACAACATCACCGTCACGTGTTTCATGTTGGCTTTTACTATCACCAGTTAAACCATCTTGTACATCATAACCATAAGAGTATTGTGGATGTGGATCGTATTCTTCAGCAACTACAGTTTTGGCAACAGCAACAGGGGCGGCAGCATATTTAGCAACTGGGGCAGCATATGCGAATGGAGCAGCTACACTAGCTACAGATGGTGCACCATAGGTCAATGGAGATGAATAAGTTAATGGGGCATTGATAACGCCACCATATGTAACTGCGATGAGGGCAGCGAAAGTTACAATCTATATTCGAAAAAAAATAATAATAAAAATACATTATATTTATATTTACACATACCTTGAAAGCCATGATTGTTCTTGTGAATAACCAGTTCGTGAATGATGCGAATTGAAAATTGGATTGCACTTTTATATGCGATTCGTGGTGTAAGTGGAACAATTTTTGATCGACACGCCCTTGGTGAAGGTTGCCATTTTTATTCAGTTATATAATCTGTTAATATTATAGTTTCAGCCTGTATTGGAAACTTGTACAAGTCAACTTTTATGTCTCATAATTTAATTATGCAAACACCTACAAGATTTCTTTCAAAAAAATTAATCACATTTAAAAAAAAAAATTACTCCTACAAAACTGTCTCTTTATTTATGAAAGATAGAAGAATAATTGAATGAACAACAACAAGTCTTTATGTTTTCAGCAAAAGTTCTAAGCTGTGATTGGACTGTCTTACATTGAAGAAATTTATTATTAAATATTCGCTTATTATATGAAAAGCAGGAAAAAGGCTTCGTCTTTGTGATCTTTCAAATTACATTAAGAGAATTTCCGTATAAAAACGAAAATAATTAAATGAATAACGAATGCGGAATTATTCACTTTTCGTGTCGTTTTTGGAAAAATCTTTGGACTAAATTTCAAAAAAACAGTTTTCGACATATAAAAAGATATCCGAATTTAATTTCTCCATCTAAGAAAGGATTCTTTTCAACAAAAAAAAAATCATCAACTAATTGCCTAGGCATGAATTGCTTTAAAAAAAATAAAGAAAAAGAAAGTGTATTACAACAAAATTCAGCATTGAGAGAATAGAAATTAATTTTTAAATAAACCTACAATTGTAACAATTCAATTAATTTAATTATAATTATAGAAATAGATATTATTTCGATGGTATTTATTCCAAATGAACATAATGCCATAATCTCATGGAATGCATTGCAAATAATTTATGTTCATTTATAATGTGATGAATAATATTGGATTTTAGTAATTATTTATATAATGAGGAATTATTTCAATATTTTTCCTGTTTATTTCAGAATTGCAATTTTTATATTCATAATATTTTAATAAAACTCATTTTAAAATATAATTATTGCAAACAATAAATTAGACCGAATGATGACACATAGAAGAGCCATTATAAGCAACGAGCATTACGTCTAAATTAGCGACAACACGTTTAAATACAAATTATTCCTTGTATTATAATCAGTAACTAAATATGATTATGAATACTGTATTGGATAAATCCCTGTCAGCTTCATTCTATCTCCAATGTAAGTAAGCATCTTGCCCATCTGGTTTGTAAGAAACGATAAAAGTGGATCGTAATCTTATGCAACACAAGCTTTGTTAAAAGCAATAAAGCCAGCAGGAACTTTAACTTTAAAGGACGGTTTACAATGACTGGTATAAAGTATGTTGAGATGAAGAGTTGATTAAAAGTCTTGATTGGAAGCTAAACAAATGCAAAATTTGCAAGCTACAATAAACAAATTAAACAGTAGGTAATTGAATTATTTGATTTTTGCACAAAATAATTCGTTTTAAAATTATTAGAAGAATAACAATTATTTTCGATATTTTTAAAATGGTTTAAATTTCAAATATAATAGTAAAAGGATAATTTAAAATTGTGACTGAAGGCTATCACAATATCGTTATTTATTGATGTCGATGTATATACAACTAGTCAATAGTGATAAATGTCACATTGTTAATATTCAAATGTATTCAAGTTTGAATCGTAGTTGGACATAAAGGAAGAGCTTCCATTACCGTAATGTCAAGTTTATTTACAGTGAAAAATTATTATTGTTTTACTCCAGTTCACATTTTTTGTAGGCAACAATGTGGTACAAACTGAAAATTTGCTGTATTCATCCGTTAATGGTGATAATTGTTTAAAATGCGGATATAACCACAAAACGAAACGTTTGGTTACACTGTTTTACGGTATTCTTTGAACCACACATCATAATCTCATTATTTTGCCATTTTCACAATTTTGTGTTGAATCTAGTGTCGGTATTAGCGCAACCAAAAGAACAAGTTGTATTTCATTAAAACAATCAAAAATAGCTTTTCAAATTTTATTAAAATAAATTAAACATTATTACACTAATTTAATGGTGGTATGCAAGAGGAGAGGCATAGGCAACTGGAGCGGCAAGTTTAGCTACTGGAGCAGCATAAGTGAGTGGAGCGGTGAATTGAGGTACTGGAGCAGCATAGGCGACTTTAGCTACTGGAGCAGCATAAGCAACTGGAGCAGCATAGGCGGCTGGAGCAGCGAATTTAGCTACTGGAGCAGCATAGGCGAGTGGAGCGGCAACTTTAGCTACAGCTGGAGCGGCAACAACAGCTTTAGCTACAAGTGGTTCTTTATGTACAACAGCATTGAAACCATTAACTGGATCAGCGGTGTAGTCTACTGTACGTTTTGTACCATCTGGATCAACAACTGAATAACTGCCTTGTACAACATCACCGTCACGTGTTTCATGTTGGCTTTTACTATCACCAGTTAAACCATCTTGTACATCATAACCATACGAGTATTGTGGATGTGGATCGTATTCCTCAGCTACTACAGTTTTGGCAACAGCAACAGGAGCGGCAGCATATTTAGCAACTGGGGCAGCATATGCGACTGGTGCTGCAACTTTAGCATAAGCTAATGGAGCGGGTACACTGTATGCTGAACCGATGACTCCAGCTTGGGCAACAGCCAAGCAGGCGGCAGCAAAAACTACAAACTAAACAAACATAAATGTTATTATCTCAATATGAATGAAATAACACTTTGATTATTTAAATTATTCACCAAATTATTGAATAATAATAATAATAATAATAATAATTGGGTATGTACCTTGAAAGCCATGATTGTTGAACTGTTTAAACTTTGATAATGATTTGTTCAACAGAATTGCTGGTTTTTATACACAAAAATAGTAAGAGTATTACACAATATATAGTCCGCGACCTTGTCTGATCTAATTTGTGAATTATTATTCAGATCGCTTTCTTTCCGAACTATATTATCTAACTGTTTTAAATTTCGATCAGTAATCTTAGCCTAAAGCATTCGATTTTTCGTAACAAATCAATAAATATTCGTGAAGTATTGAATAAAAATGTAGCGTCTATCTATATCTGCATTGAGGTTTTTCTGTTTTCAATTTTCTAACAAACTAGAGCAACAATTTTTCACAAAAAAATGAATAAATTGAAAATTGAAGTTTCTAAGTAAATGAAAATTAGAAGAAACGACAAGCAATTCCAGTTATTCCTTTGTAGTTGAAATTACACTAGAATTCCCTTTTTGTACATTTTATTTATTGTTGCTATTCAAGACTATCTAGCAATACCATTTATCGATTCAGTTGGAAATATAAGCATGTAGAGAAATAACTGAAGAATATTAAAACAACGAATGTTAGTAAATAGAAATAATAATAACGATGATAATAATTAAAAAGCGCATTATAGTTGGGTGATCAGAACAATAGATCAGCAGTGGTCACAGTTCAGGAAGGCTCAAGTGGTCAAACAACCCCCATAAGTGGTTGATATAAGAAACTTTGGATATGTTGTTGTAAATCAAATAATAATCTGCTAATTTATTAGTTAATCATCGAAGAGTTATAGATTGCAATATCCACAAGCAACCATTCATTATATGCAGCGTTTGTAGTAGAATTCGTCTGTCGGTAAACTTCTGCTCTCAAACATTTTCACTTATTTATTTGACGTTAGAAACATCAACCATATAAGATGAGGATTTGATTAGGGTTAACATTTTGTATACGAACAGGCGTCTATGTAGATATACCATTAATTTAAGATACAATCAATAGTGTACAAGGGTAGATATAAAAATAAATGAAACAATGAACTTATTAAAGTACATATAGTTTATGTGTTAAATAACAATTTTTTTCCCATTTCTTGTGATGTTCTTTAATTTTATCGCTACAGTTTATATTGTAAAAGTCATAACGTTACTATAATTTTCACCGTTTATTGCATTTGAAATTGAGCTTATCTCGAATCAAGTTAAACATAAAACTGTAAAAGGTATTCTTCGTTGTTGCAACAAAATAGTCGGAAGTAATTCTTTAAAAATAAACAATGGATTAAATTAAGTATTGCTATGCGAGACGAGCAACGTCTGTAACTGGAGTAATCAGTTTAGATACTGAAACCATCTGAAACAAAGTTGCAGCTTCTCACACTCAATATAGTGAGAGTAAAATGTAATCTATCGCCCGTGACCTTGTCTGATATGATTTCTGATTTACTATATTTCGATTGCTTTCTTTTTTTCTGGCTATATAGAACGTGTATAGTTTAATTAGATTCTAATGTATAGCCTAAAGCGGAATCATACAATTAATTTCTTGGAATCAATCAATAATTGTTATTTTTTTTTATGCTGTATATCACAAAAGCGTTACGACTGTTTGTAAGATGATTTTTTTTGCTCTTTTAATTATTGATTTTAACGATGGAGAAACTGTTTCATTAAATTTTTATCTGTCTGTTGTCGAAATTGCTTCAAAACTTGTTAAGTTAAAAAAATATTTTCTGTTTGTACAAATGTTGATGAACATGTTTTATGTAATGCAATATCACTAGATTCAACATTAATTAAAATTTCATATAAGCAAGTTTACGATGTCTTACTATCAGATTTCACAGGAAAATTACGCGTTTACAAAGCGCGAATAGTCTAAATTATCATTGACGGTACAGTATTTCTTGACAGATACATTTACATAAAAATTACGTACAAATAGTAACGTTGATATTTTAACATTCTCATAAAAATATGAATAGTGAAGTAATTCTTTGTTGTTCCATTTATAATAAAGCTTTTGATGTTACTGTTATTGCTTAGGCACATAACCATAATAACATAAAATAGTGCCGTTTAAAGTATTAGCATAAGGAGAAGTAATTGAAGAATACTAAAATTCCTTCTATTATTGATGAGTACCAGCAGACGATTTCCGCATTTTAATCTTTCTATTTATTCTGTCTTTAGGCATTATTGTTTTACCAAGTTGTTCTGCGTAGGTACATAGACTTTTACTGCTATTTTTCATCACCAGGTATTTTACAAAAGAAACGACAGTTGAATATGATGTGTTGTTAATTATTTTTATTTTTGTCACTATAACTAATCTAATGAGGACTGTAAAACGAATTTTTCATTGGTTTAGATTTCAAATACCAAATTTCAGGTAAAAGTGAAACAATCGGACGCTTTTTTCATAAAATTTTATTCAAATAAATTAAAAAAGTAATAGTAAATGGAATTTAATGGTGGTATGCAAGAGGAGCGGCATAGGCAACTGGAGCAGCAACTTTAGCTACCGGAGCAGTATAGGCTAATGGAGCAGCGAATTTGGCTACTGGAGCGCTGTAGGCAACTGGGGCAGCAAATTTGGCAACTGGAGCGGCATAGCCAACTGGGGCGGCATAAGAAACTGGAGCAGCATAGGCGACTGGGGCGGCGTAGGAAACTGGAGCAGCAACTTTGGCAACTGGAGCAGCATAGGCAACTGGAGCAGCAACTTTAGCAACCGGAGCGGCATAGGCGAGTGGAGCGGCAACTTTAGCTACAGCTGGAGCGGCAACAACAGCTTTAGCTACAAGTGGTTCTTTATGTACAACAGCATTGAAACCATTAACTGGATCAGCAGTATATTCTACAGTACGTTTGGTACCATCTGCATCAACAAGAGAGTAACTGCCTTGTACAACATCACCGTCACGTGTTTCATGTTGGCTTTTACTATCACCAGTTAAACCATCTTGTACATCATAACCATAAGAGTATTGTGGATGTGGATCGTATTCGTCAGCAACTACAGTTTTGGCTACAGCAACGGGGGCAGCAGCAACTTTAGCAACTGGTGCGGCATAAGCTAATGGAGCCGGCACACTGTATGCTGAACTGAGAACTCCGGCTTGGGCAACAGTCAAACAGGCAGCAGCCAAAACTACAAACTAAAAATGAACGTTGATATTATTATCAAAAGAATTAAATTAAATGGCAATAAAATTATTTAAATTATAAAGAAATTTATGAAATAATAATAATAAAAGTAATTAACTATATGGTATATGTACCTTGAAAACCATGATTACCGAATTAGTTAAACTGTGAGAATGATTTGAAAAACAATTTTGCAGCTTTTTATAGTCAGAGTATGGTGAGAGTATTACTTAACATATCGTTCACGACCTTGTTTAGAATAGTTTCTGGATTATTATTCAGATCACTTTCTTTTTGAACTACATTATCTAATTTTTTTTTTTCAAATCTTAATCAGTATGTTTCACGTGGTTTTTGGTTGTTTAGCCCAAGGCCTAATTGAAAAATTAACTGCGTTCAATTTGGCTATTTTATATTAATTTAATTTTATAATATCACTCAAGATTTGCAGTTTTAAAACATGCTTTCCGCCACTAACATGAAAATGCTGCAACAGTTCCATTTTCCAACTCATTTATTCTTAATGTGTGAAAAATGACTTTGCCAGTTTTGACGCAACTGTCGGAACTACATATGCACATATATATTCTGTGAAAACTAAGAATTGTACTCGACCCTATTTTTTTTTTATCATATGATATCGCGAGGTTGAACAATAAATGGATAAACATGGTAGTCAGTTTTAGGTTTCTATCCACCTCATCTGACAAAAGATATGGTTGTAACATTAGAACATTGTATGTGTGTTTAATGTAATAGTTGGATGTACTAATATTTTTTAGCTTTGTATTTTATAAAAGGACACATTTTTGTTTTATTTGAGCTCATTTTTCTTTTACGCTAATTCATGACTGTTCGCTATATTATAGTTTATACAACTTTTTGTTTTGTGGCAAAATACAATAAAAACATTTGATAGATTCGGTAGGGAAATTTCTTCAAGTAAATTTTTAATTCTCTTAGCGGCAGAAGTATATTACTAGACTTCTGGAATGGTTAAAACAGTTTACATGTTAACAGAAAATGGAAGAAAGGTATGAAAATGTGAAGTAGTAGACTACAGAAGGGATTAATCCAGTACAGTCTGTGCTATATTGGATACATTTCTGGTAGAATAATATACATTATCAGAGAGTAGCTAAGAAATATAGAAATTCGTTTATTGTTTCATATTATTTCATGGACTATTCCCACAATTATTTTCCTAGGATCAATAAATGTCCATTTCCCATATCAACAGCAACTAAAATTTAAACTTTTGTTGCATAGATTACAATGTTGCCGTAGTTATTCGTTCAACGCTTATAAAGTTAGTGTTATATCAAATATAAATGAATATAAAATAGAAAAATGTTGATAGACTTCAAAAACAGGTGTGGCTAGTTGTTGAGTAAAACAATTAGAAGTAGTTTTCTAAATTTTATTTCAATAAATTAAAAATTAAATAACAAATTTAATGATGGTATGCGAGTGGGGAAGCGTAATTGACTGAAGCAACTTTGGCAACTGGAGAAGCGTAGGTGAGTGGAGCGGCAAACTTAGCTACTGGAGCAGCATAGGCGAGTGGAGCGGCGAATTTAGCTACTGGAGCAGCATAGGCAACTGGAGCAGCAAATTTAGCTACTGGAGCAGCATAGGCGACTGGAGCAGCAACTTTAGCTACAGCTGGAGCAGCAACAACAGCTTTAGCTACAAGTGGTTCTTTATGTACAACAGCATTGAAACCATTAACTGGATCAGCAGTATATTCTACTGTACGTTTTGTACCATCTGGATCAACAACTGAATAACTGCCTTGTACAACATCACCTTGACGAGTTTCATGTTGGCTTTTACTGTCACCAGTTAAGCCGTCTTGTACATCATAACCATAAGAGTATTGTGGATGTGGATCGTATTCTTCAGCTACTACAGTTTTGGCAACAGCAACAGGAGCGGCAGCATATTTAGCAACTGGGGCAGCATATGCGACTGGAGCAGCAACTTTAGCATAAGCTAATGGAGCGGGTACACTGTATGTTGAACCGATGACTCCAGCTTGTGTAACAGCCAAACAGGCGGCAGCAAACACTACAAACTAAACATAGACAATAATATAAATTAATATTTTAATTATAGAGAAAATTATCAAATTATTGCAATCTACCTTAAATACCATGGTTATTGAGTTGGTTAACCTATAAGAATGATTTTATAAACACCATCGCACGCTTATATAGGCAAAAATAGTGAGAGTATTATCTAACATATCATTCTCGACCTTGCCTGAAGTAATTTCTTTACTATCGTTCAAATCACTTTCTTTGTAAACTATGACATTCAAATTTTCTGCGCATGGTTTTCTATATTCAACTTAAAGCTCGAGGAAAAGTTCAGAATTTGATGTAATTGTACTTTACGTTTTATACCTGAAAATATTTGCGTGTCTCTCTAGATCGTATTACTAACGGTACAGAAATTATTTTGACACTTTTCGGTATGCTTATATGTCTACTGATTCATTTTAGATTCATTTAAAATACAAAATACGTCAGTTTGAATGACAGTAATGTAACCCTCTTCAATAGCCTTCAAGAGTATTCAACTACCTTTCTTTCCAATACGATAACATAAGGATGAACAATAAACAAAACTATATAACAGTAAATTCAGTATTTCTATTCCATACCACAGCACATAAAATCTTTATAGGATAAGTGTGATTATAAGTCAACCTTTCTAAATGGTGCGTAATAGATTCTCACTAGGTGTCAATGGAAAAGAAGTAACGACAATTCTAAATTTCCGGTAAAGTTTTATTGTGTGAAAAGACAAATTTTTGTTTAAATGTGCGTTCGTGTTTACTGTGTTCCCGTTTTATTTCAATTTACACATTCTATCTTATGTAAAATGTAAAATATTATAATAATGCGTAAATATTTTCATCTATTGAAACAATCATTAACTAATAGACATTAAACTTAGAGTGTTATTCCATTAGAAATACATAATCAGCTGACACGGTCTGTGTTCGGTTGAGATGGTGGGGGCTCCGTAACAACATGTAAATTGCGTACGAGTTGTAGAAGTGGGGACGTTGATGCAGTTTTCGAACGATGTATTTGTTTCAAAATTCGACTATAGTACAATCAACATAATCATAAATCCTAGAGAATCTTAAACTAACAAATCTAGATCATACTTTCTAACAATTATTAACATTAACAATATAAAAAACAATAGACAAATCAATAAAAAACCATTAAAATTGATATTATTCTCTTGTATGTCAAATTGTAAATGTTTACGAATTACCGTAAATTCCGGCGTACAAGTCGAGTTTTTGAAACTAAAAAATGGCCTAAAATCTTGGACGTCGACTGATACATGTGGTATAAAATGTTTAAAAAAATGAGCATATAACTGGTTGGAGTACAGATGGCGTTTTCAAACAAAAATCGAAGAGCTTTTTTTATAGATTTTATTGAAATAAATAAAAAATAATAATAAATAATGAACTAAATCTAGTGGTGGTATGCAAGAGGTGAGGCGTAAGCAACTGGAGCGGCATATTTAGCTACTGGAGCAGCATAAGCAACTGGTGAGGTATATGCAACTGGAGCAGCATATTTAGCTACTGGAGCAGCATAAGCGACTGGTGCAGCAACTTTGGCAACAAGTGGTTCTTTATGTACAACAGCATTGAAACCATTAACTGGATCAGCAGTATATTCTACTGTACGTTTTGTACCATCTGGATCAACAACTGAATAACTGCCTTGTACAACATCACCATCACGGGATTCTTGTTGACTTTTACTATCACCAGTTAAACCATCTTGTACATCATAACCATAAGAGTATTGTGGATGTGGATCGTATTCTTCAGCAACTACAGTTTTGGCAACAGCAACAGGGGCGGCAGCATATTTAGCAACTGGGGCAGCATAAGCTAATTGTGCTGGTACATTGTATGCTGAACTGATGACTCCAGCTTGGGCAACAGCCAAACAGGCGGCAGCGAAAACTACAAACTAAACAGAAATCTATTATTATCACAATAAATGAATGAACACTTAAATTATTTAATTATTCACATAATTAATTATAATAATAATAATAATAATAATTTACTATCTATATACCTTGAAAGCCATGTTTACTGGATTAGTTACACTGTGAGAATGATTTGAATTACAGAATTGCAGGTTTATATAGTCAAAATAGTGAGAGTATTATACAATATTGTTCGCGACCTTGTCTGATCTTATTTTTGGGTTATTATTCAGATCACTTTCATACGGTTATCCAATTCTTTTAAATTTCGAATCGGTAATTAGAGCCATTTTTTGATATTTTACGTATAAAATGAGTAAATATTTCGTTTTTCATATATCAAATAAATTTTCTTATGTTCATTTATTTATTAGATAATAGTGTATTTATTGTTTATGAATGTATAGTAAAGTTCATTGTCCGCGACCTTGCCTCTGCAATTCAAATCTAAAAATGGAAAAAGAAAGAAAGCTGGAATAGTGTTTTGTAGTTTGAAATAAGATCAAATCTGATATAAACTAAACAATGTTGTTATTATCATTATTATTATTATTATTATTTCGAAAATTTAAATAAATCATAAATGTATCATTATTAATCTTGCACTGATGACATTTGATAATTTCTCAATTTTTTTTTGGGCGTGTTACATTCACAATATGGATGTGTGTGTGTGCCAGTTAATATTGTGAATGTAAGAGGAAGAATAATTTTTGAAAATTATCAAATTTTCATAATTAATACAGCAAATATTTTAATAATTTTCCATAATATTTTCGCAAAATGTATACCCATGAAAACAGTAGATATTGCATAATTTAAATTTATTAAAATTAATAATCCAGTTTTAATTAGTCTAACGTTGATTACATCGAAACATTTTGTTAATAATTTTAAATCTTCTTGGTGCTTTTAACGCACCGGAAATTCCAGTAATTTTTAATAAAATCGACTGTTATTGTGCTACTTTCAAATATCAAAGGGTTGGAATTTAATAAATGACACAAATCTCGTTAAAATCTTTCTTTTTATTATTACAAGAGTCAATTCTATACAAAATTCATCAATTTTGTTTAGTAGTAGTAATGTGGATAGACAATTCCAGTTGTGTAGGTAATTGGATGCGAAAGAGGTGTAGGATATGAAAGATGGGCAATATTCGGTATTCGATAAGCAACAGGATTAGTTACATGTTGAACAACAGAAGAAGTTTTTGTTAAGGGTGTAACAACATTATTGACAACTGGTGTATCAGCCTTATTAACGATTGTAGCAGTTTTTACAACAGGATCCACAATTAGAGGTGTTTTCTTTACAACAGCATTAAATCCATTAACTGGATCCGCCGTATAATCTACAGTACGTCTTGTACCATCTGGATCATTAAGTGAGTAACTACCATGGACAACATCACCATTACGACTTTCAATATGACTCTTACTATCACCAGTTATTGGATCATTAACACCGTACTGGAACGTATATTGTGGATGTGGATCATATTCATTGTTGTTGACCAAAGTATGGACGAGTGGTGTGTGATAACTTACAACACCAGCATGGGCAGCTAGGATACAAACGACGAAAATAACCAACTGAAATAACTGGAAAATTAATAAAACATTAGAATATTCATGAGATATTTGTGGAAGTTTTAATTTATGAAATTTTTCAGACAATTATGCATACTTTCCAGTCATTAAGTGGATTACGCTTAAATCACGAACGATTTATACAGAACAAAACGAAAAAAAAAGACTAAAGTTTTGTTAATTAATCCGATTTTAATTGAAATTAATTAGAAAATGGAAAACACTTACTTTTACAGACATTGTGGCAATGTAGAACAAGTACGAATGATGTTTAGAGAATAAGAACGGCTTATATAGGTCGGACTTGGGGTATGTTTTTTTTGCTAACTAGTTTCCTACATGGCGATTCTTTACTACCACACCTATCTAGAGTCGGATGGTCAAGATATTATTCCTGAAATAGTCCATTAAGTATGTAGATGTGGGCAAGACTAACTATTTCGTTCCAAAAATGAGCAAAACTACTTATACGATAAAAGTTATTATCTACAAGGAATATAACAGAACTTTGTTGTACCTAAATATGAATTGGATAAGCAATAAAAATAATGTTTCCTGTTGTTGTAGAGTTTTGAAAATGATTTGAAAATTCTACTTCTTCCAACAATCATTTTTACGATTGCAGAACAATAAATAAATAAATAAATAAATCATCTCTAGTCTTTATTTTATTATAAACATCAACTATTAATCAATAAATCTTCAAGATCTTATAGTGCCATTTATAAATTTTCTAATATAAAGATAAATCATAAATTATAAATATATTGTATAGCAAATTTTTCAGTCGATAGAGCAGCTTGGTGCACTATCAAACATCAATCTTACTAGCAAGCATCATCTGGTTAACGAACTGTATCATTACAAGCGATAGCTACCATGAATAGCGAACAATAACGAGAATTATTTGATGTAATATGTCGAAACATTCCCACATACGGATAACAAATAGAATTTTTCTAATTTTTCCCTCAAATTAATATTCAATACATGTTATGTTTGTTAAATTTGTAGGAAATCCTCTAATGGTACCATTTCACTTTTCCATTTTTAGTATTGTTGACTATCAATTTCGCAATCATATTTTCCATATTAATAATTGGTATTCAATATTTACAACGTCTAGTTTATCAATTGTTTTATATCACATCGCATATAAAAGCCCACGTATGTCCACCTAAAAGTATCAGTTAACCACCATCCAAGTCTCCAGACATGTTGTCTTTAGCGGTAAGTGTAGGCTCAATATCTCTATCTTTACAATAATTTATAACTCTCGTATTATGTATATGTAAATTTTTATCATTTTATTTTTCCGTTGTTTTTGGTTCGATCAAGATTATTGTCGTTTTATGTTTATTTGGCGACATTGCAAAAGCTGGATTAGTTCCAGCTCCAGTTATTGGTGTAGCGCCAATTGATCCAAATCCACATTATTCATTCGCTTATGATGTTAAAGATACATTAACTGGTGATTTTAAGAGTCATGTAGAGAATCGTCATGGGAATATTGTCAGTGGTCGATATACAGTATTAGATCCTGATGGTACTAAACGTATTGTTCATTATACTGCTGATCCGGTGAATGGATTCAATGCTGTGGTCAGTCGAGCTCCAATTGGTACAGTAGCAACCGCACCTGTTGTGGCTAAATTAGCTCCAGCACCTGCATTCGCTCCCGTTGTTCCTGCTGTTCCTGCTGTAACACGGCTAGCACCACCGTTATTTACAACTGCTGTTGTTGGATAGAATTGATATTTTTAATGAATTTATATAAAAAAGACTGTATTATAAAGCTTTCTTGTTATTGTTAGAATAAAGCAAAAAATTTATGAAATATTACTATCTAGTGTTTTTCCATCTAAAACAAATATTAAAGAATTTTACATCAGGAAATCGATCATGAATGGCGCATATTAAATACAACGTTTAGCAGGAAATCGTTTGTAAATAATTTGACTTTCATTTTTATGGACGATGAAGTTTTTCAATAGAATTTTTTTAATAAACACACTGCTCACATTTCACTGAAAGTGTCCTTATTCCAGGGCCGGCGCTACCGTATGGGCAACTCGGGCATTTGCCCAGGGAGGCAAACGATAAGAGGCGGCAGAGGTGGCAAAATTTCTGACAAAGATTTATGCAGAAATTTTGGAATATAATCTTATTTTATAAACTTTCGTTTTTTTTTTTACTCTATTTAGGTAATGTCTGTTACAAAAGGTTTATAGGCCTAAGACTTAGTCTAAACATCCATGTATTGCTTGCCCAGGACGGCATAAATTCTAGCGCCGGCCCTGCCTCCTTCTACAAGCATTTTCAATTACAGCCGAATTTGGACGAATTAAAACAAAAATTCACGAAAAATTTGTTTTCTCTCTCAATTTACAGGTGTTTAAGTTGTTTGAATTAGGATAACGACTACAAACATATAATATACAACATGATAAAAGAAATAATTTACATATCATTCATCACTTTCATTCAAATTAATTGAAATTTACGCGATGACAAATGATGCGCATAATAATTAATCTATTATGTGGGCATTCAAATTACAAACAAGTTTAAAGATACGCCTACAAAACTATAAAAACAGTTTGTTAGATGTTAGTTTCGTTCCTGCACATAATCTGGGCGGTTCTCTATATTTTTGAAGTTATACTTCTTTAGGCGCGTTAAGAGTGGAATTTTCGTTTGTGACGGAAATTGCGCGCGCACACTGCATAGAAAAAAGACAGTATGATGCTAGCCGTTAAATAGAGCCAACTGTGTCAATGTATACCCTATACTGACCAACTTCATTCTGTCTGTCTCTATTGAGGTCAACTTCTAATGCGATTTCATTCTAAAGTATAATATATACACCCTGTTTGGCTCAACTAGCCCAGGTGACTGAAATCCCCATTTGTAGTAAAAAGAAATGAAAGTTTCAAGAACGTATACGGTGACACATCAGTAGTACGTTAACGCAATCAAAAATGCAGTAGCTTGACTCTAAATAGGAGAAATGAATGTCAATTTCTACAAATGGGGATTTCAGTCACCTGGGCTAGTTAAGCCAAACAGGGTGTATATGTCCCCTAGTTTTACATAAAAGTAAAGCCTATGTTTTAGACTAAATTAAAAAATAAATCACTTTTAACTACTTTTATCGTTCTAGGTAGGTCATTGTATGAATTTTTAACATGAATGTTAATTTTTAGATTTTGAAACACGCCAAAGAAGTGTAACTTATGATGCGCGTACATAAATATATCCACACTTTTTTTATAACGCATGTCTGTATAACCCTTAATTCTGATAATGAAAACTAAGGGTGATATACGACGATTTGGCAAAGTGACAGAAATCTGTCGATTTCAGTAGGCAATTATGTTCTTACAGATATCTGCCTCCATCTGACACAGTAATTATATGTATCTGAACGCTTGATCTGAACATACCTGCCTACTGAAATCGACAAATTTCTGGCTCTTTGCCAGATCGTCTAATATCACCCTAAGAATCACAAGACAATTTGTGACTATGTGGAGCCTGTTTCAAGTATTAGAGTTTCATTACTATTTTTTCCAAATTAGTCATTTATTGCCAAAATAAATGCAAGTTTTAAACTATAGTTTAAAAGTTTAAATAGTCTAATAAGAGATCCCCAAAAGTGGTAGTCAAATAATAATAATTTCTTCTCATTATATCATTTATTCAATAAAAAAAACTATGTACAATTAAACAAATTAAGAAAAACAGTCAAACAGTCGTCCTATAATCTTACAATGCGGCATAAGTAAAGGGTGCTGCAAATGAAGAGAATCCAGGATATGCAGTATAGGCGAAAGGTGCAGGTGCGGCAACATATGGCGTTGCAACAGGGGCGGCTAGTTTAGCAGCAGCAACTACAGGAGCAGCTACAGGACCAGCAACTCGAGCCAAAGCTGGTGAAGCAATCAATCTAGCCGATGATACTACTGGAGCATAAGGACTGGCTACAACAGGAGCAGCCGGTGCAGCTACAACTGGTGCAGCTTTTGCTACAACTGGAGCTGCAGCAACAACTGGTGCAGCTTTAGCTACAATTGGTGCAGCAACAACAGCACCTGGTGTTTTACTAACAACAGCATTGAAACCATTTATTGAATCAGCAGTATAATCAACAATACGACGGGTACCATCTGGTTCAAGTAAACTGTATTGTCCTTGTACAAGATCACCATTGCGACTTTCTACTTGACTTTTTGAATCACCAGTTAGAGCATCTTGTACATCGTAAGCAAACGAATATTGTGGATTTGGATCGAATTCTGATAGTTTGGCAACGGCGACTGGTGCTACAGCGGCTACTTGAGCTACAGGCGCAACTACTCCACCCCTTACAACAGCCAATAAAGCGGTGAAAACGAAGAACTACACAAACAGAAAAAAACATTTTTTTTTTTTAATAAATTGGCACTACACTAACACAATTCACTTTTAAATGATAAACCTACCTTAAATGCCATTTTTCCTGTTGTTTCGTCGATTGTTGACTGATCAACTGATGTCGAATTTTTGACACCATGAGGTTTATATAGTTGTTAATAATAGATTTCACAAGCATTACAATTGTCGCCTATGAATACAAAGTGGATGATTCGCAGCAACAACAATTTCTATTTGGCGACAATATTTTCGTCAAGTCTAATTTCCTAACGGATTTAGCTTAATTTCATTATTATTAAAAATTGTATTTGTTAGATAGATCAAAAAGACATTATCTATGGTCAAATTGAATTTCATATCAATCTAGACTGTCGCTTAAATTCATATGTGACGCTTTTTTGTTATTGAAATTCAAAATAGGCTTTATCTCCATCCACGCACAATACTGGAAGATTATCTGCTATTATAATGGAATTAATCCTAACGAGATGTACTCAACAATCTGTCTTTTTTTCTCTAAATTAATTATTGAATACGAGTGTGTTGCGCAACCGATATTGGTGTCGATCAATTGTTTTTAGATTCAATTATCAATTCTACATTGAACATTCATGAATGATACGCATACAGATTTTGTTTTATTTGTTAACGCAATCGTATGATTTCTATCAGTGTAATAACTGAACATTGACTAATGATAAGGTTGCAAAATTGTATCGACAAATAGGCTCTGTTACCAAAAAAAAAATGATAACTTTCAACTTGTACAGAATCTCCAATCAATTTATTGAAATTAATGTTAAATAAGATGCAAGTTTTTGCGTTTGAATTACTTTATTCTTGTCGATTCAGTGGATCGAGTGAGTCTCGTCGCACATCTCGATCTGATGAAATTATAAATTTAAATTAAACCAACAGACAATACGATTCGATTTCGAATTATTTTAAATTTATATCTTGTTATTATCCTATAGATCCAGTTTAGAATCAGATCAAATTAACAACAGCATTTGTTAATTTGATGTTTAAATGTTAAATTTTTGGAAATGTAAAGGTCATCATAATTTTGACAGAGTTAGTCTGGTTCTAAGTATTTATTTATTTGTTTGTTGTTGCTATTTTGTAGAGAAAATTAAGTTTCCTTGACAGGTTGTTGTTCTTTCTAGATGAGGTGTGGCTAATACCGAATATAAATTTGCTCTTTTACCGCCCTCCGATATTTATTCTGTTCTATGAAAATTAGATCTTTTCAAGTCTTGTTTTTTTTTTCTATTATTTATTATTATTCGTCTGACAAATGCAGAATTACACAAGATTCTTGCTTGTTGAATTAATAAAGCGTCGCAGTTTTACTTTTTTTAATCCTCTCTCTTTCTTTCTTACGATCAGTGTTGAAAATTTCAGTCTGACCACACCCTGTCGCTTTCTTACATATTACACGACATTGACATAGTTAATTTGTATTTTCACGTTCTTCATTGCTCTACTTTTCCAAAAAATCGACAAGACAGTAACGTTGAAATTTATTTAAATCAAATGATAATTGTATTATTTGGAGTGTTGGCAATTTTACAACAATAAAATTTCAACGTTCTTGTTACCAATGGGATAATGTTTGGATTTTGTACACGAATTTCCGGGAAAGCTCTCCAACAACACAACTGCTTTATTGATATCGTCGTGGATGACAACGTCAGTAATTCACTTTTGGATTTACGATTGACATTTATCCAATAAAGCAATCGCATATTGTTATCGGTGTAGAATTTTTTAACATTTATTAAATGAAACAAAATTCGATGTCAAAGAAATTCGTATCTTAACGAGCCTATTCGTGTGTAAATGTTCGTTGTAAAATGTTGGGAAATTATTTGGTATTTTTTTAGGTTTGTAGAAAATACCCCTAGAAACATCAATTCGTCTAAACACAATCCTTGCAATTAAAGTTAACGTGTTTTGGATGAAAATCCAACAGAATCCTATTTTAATATATTTCCATTACACACACACAAAAAAATAAATAAAATTAAACAACTTTAATTTGATAAGATTGCTTCAATTTAATTAAACGCCAATCGTAAAAAACTCGTATTGTTGTCGATTTAATATAAAAAATTACAACAATGAGAAAGACATATTGTTATATTGTCCAGTATTGAGAATTATGTCGACAATTTAGAACAATGTCGATTGGAATTTCAAGTCTCAAATAAATTGTGGCGATATTAAATAAATTTCATGGTAAGATTGTTATTAATAAAATAGCTACTCCTTGTATATACCTACATATTTCTGAAACTAATTGTTTAATTGGAAAGTTAGAGCTAATTTAAACAATGCTTTGTACCGACTAGTATGTTGTAATTAATAAGAGCAATGAGTTAATGTTAGTTTCTATAGTTTATGTTTGAACACAAAGGATATTTGGTTTAAATTATTTTAGAGTAAATCATTCTACATCTGTAGACGTGTATTTTTCATTTTCTTTATTGGGAAAAAAATGAGTATGAAAACATTTTATCATGTTATGTTCAAGCTACACTAGAAATATATGAAAATTATTCTTTGTTGTAGTACAATTTCAAACTATCAAAGGATACTGTCTGTAATGGCTTTTAGAAAGCTTTCAAATAAGTTTAAAACATTCAACGAACATGCGGGTTAATTCAGCCTATTGTTAAAAATAATTAATTGTTGATGTTGCCATACTAAGCAAAAGGAAAAAGGCCTGTTTCCTCTACTCTCTGAAACTGAAGCCATGTTTATACCTAACTTTAAGTGACATTGAACAATTTATATCAGAAAGGTTGCTTCAAAAGATTTCGATTTATTTCTAATAAAAGACTTTATTGATTTTACTGCATGAATTTATTTATTTTTAATAAAAAAACGTAATAAACATATGTACAATCGAAGAATTAAAAAAAAACAATCAAACAATCCTAGAATGCAGCATAAGTAAATGGTGCTGCAAATGGAGTTAATCCAGGATAGGCAGTATAAGCGAGAGGAGCAGGTGCGGCAATATATGGCGATGCAACAGGGCCGGCTAGTTTAGCAGCAGCAACTACAGGAGCAGCTACAGGACCAGCAACTCTAGCCAAAGCTGGTGCAGCAATCAGTCTAGCAGATGATACTACTGGAGCAACAGGGGCAGCTACGACTGGAGCAGCTTTAGCAACGATTGGAGCAGCTTTAGCTACAACTGGAGCAGCTTTAGCAACGATTGGAGCAGCTTGAGCTATAACTGGTGCAGCTTTAGCTACAATTGGTGCAGCAACAACAGCACCTGGTGTTTTACTAACAACAGCATTAAAACCATTTATCGGGTCAGCAGTATAATCAACAATACGACGGGTACCATCTGGTTCGAGTAAGCTGTATTGTCCTTGTACAAGATCACCATTGCGACTTTCTACTTGACTTTTTGAATCACCAGTTAGAGCATCTTGTACATCGTAAGCAAACGAATATTGTGGATTCGGATCGAATTCTGATAGTTTGGCAACGGCGACTGGTGCTACAGCGGCTACTTGAGCTACAGGCGCAACTACTCCACCCCTTACAACAGCCAATAAAGCGGTGAAAACGATGAACTACACGAACAGAAAGAAACATTTTTTATTTTAATAAATTGGCACTACACTAACACAATTCACTTTTAAATGATAAACCTACCTTAAATGCCATTTTCCTCTTGTTTCTTGGATTGTTGACTGATCAACTGATGTCGAATTTTTGACACCATGCGGTTTATATAGTTGTTAATCGTAGATTTCACAAGAACTTCAGTTATCGACAATGAATACGAAATGAGAGTAATTCGTAATAACAATTTCTATTTGACATGTCAATTAGAGATTCAGTTTTTTGTTGGTAAATTCGGCAGTTAGGGTCAAATAACATAAATATTCATGGAGAAATGACCAAGTAACGTGAATCTCATAGATTTTCTTCGAAAATTACTTGTAATTTCTTCAAATTTCATCCAATTTTTCCGTATTTTCTTTTCACTAAATGGCATTGAAAATCATGAAAGTATTTCAAAATAGCGTAATAACATTGCACATTTAGAACCTATTTTATAATTAGAGAAATTAATGAAATAAATGGTGTTAAGGTTATTGCCTAGATGCTCAATAAAGTTTAGGGTCCACCACCGGAACTCTAGCCCACATCTTTAACTTATATAATTAATCGTTGGGTGTAAAATCTAATTTCATTAATTTATTACTTCATCAGTACTTCATCACTGATTTATTGAAAATTTCGTAAATTCGTTTTTTCTTACGCTTTAAAATCACTAGAAATACCAAATATTGCAATTATTGTTCATTTTAGAAGTCTGTTGAAAGATGAAATTCTCTCGTCAAGTGTTTATAACGTTATTGATAAAAATAACGCCACCATCTAAAAGATCCGTATGAATCCTCTTGAAACTTCAACAATAAACATTACAACATTGTTATGGTTATTATTATTGTTGTCCAAAAGTTGTTGATAGAATAAAGTTTAACGATATAGAATCACGAAAATATCAAGTTTTCCTACAAAATCTTATCATAAAAACTATCAGATATAAGAATGCTGATTTTTATGTTTGATGATTGTTGATGACAACCATAAAATTTATGTATAAATATATAACGAATAACAGTATCTACTTTATAGATGAAAATTTACGAATATCATAAACTATTTAGAAAATTTCTTCAGGTGCAATAAAGCAACAACGTCAACGAAACAAATACTCTTACTATATATTTCATAAATTTGAAAGTCACTAACATGTACATATTTAGAGTAAATTAACTAAAACCGCTGTTTTTGTTCTAAGTTTACCTACTCATCTCTAAATTAATCTCGCATTTGTAGTTTATGTTTTCGAGATACAACGCCTGTATTTTATGAAAATTTCATTAAAACGAAAAATTAACTAGCCTTAATGATGTTTTAATTTTTTAACAATCCACAACGTTTCTGCTAAAGTTTTTACTCAAATCCTACTACTTGCTGCAATCAATTATTAATAGGAAGTTTTCTTTAATGATTTAACGTCAAACATGTGGAAAAGCTCTCACATTACTCTAACAATTCAATAAACATGAAAATACAACAAAAACTCGAGATAAATTCGAACATTAGTCGATTGTCTGAAGGGAATATAGGAGTTGGTCATATTTCATTTACCAATGGAAATGATTGTTTCCAGTTTCTTGAATAAAATCGAACAGTTGATCATCAATTGTTAGACAACGTTAACAGATCATGTGTGAATTTCATCATTTATTTAATGTCAGTTGGTTTCAAAACAGTGAAAAGTCCTCAAATCGCATCATGTTACTTTTTTCCATTCTACTATCTTGCAATGTTCAATATGAGGAAGATTATAATTGATGAAATGAAGACACTTTTTTGTTCTTTCATAATTATAATTCAAGATAAAAATCTATGAAAGATAACATCGCGATTGTTGAACAACAATTTTTTATTATCAACTGGTTAGATTATTCGCAAAAATTTATGGCTCATATGACAGGAAATTGGGTCGACTATAAATATATGAACAATGAACAAAATTTATTTCACACAACAGTTTCCATGAGAGTATGTAATTTTATTTTGTATGTCTCTGTATATGCCCAACTTTCGATTTTATTCGTTGATTAGTATTCGATTGTTTTACGATATGTAAATCAACGTTTTTAAAATTGGACAAATTGAACATTGAAATACATAAAATTTGCAATTTGTTCTCATTTGACTTTTATCCATTTTTTTTCGAGTGAAAATTTACAATATTATCGATCTAAAATGCAACAAAATTAGTATTTACGCTATTTGTAAGATAGTTATGGCCACTTCCTTTATTTCTGTGTAAAGAAAGAAACAGTGTAGATGACTATCTGAATCACAAATTCTCTTATCATAAAAACGAATAAATTAAATTTGTAGACATGAATTTCAGTGGATAATATTTCAGGAAGCCACAACTTCTTTCTTCCTCTTTTTGTTCATTTCAGTATAACCCCTAAGGCTTCTTATCTATCAATTTCGTTTTGTAATGTTGGTGATAAAAGAGAAATTGTTTCATATATAGTTCAATGTATAAATTCTGTTATAAAAGGAACATCTGAAAAGCATATCAATTAATAAACAAATTTACACAAAGTATAGCATCACCACCCTTGTGGTTTCGTTTGAACCGGATATCTAGCCAGTTTCAGTATTCATATTACAATTCGACCTGTTACCGGAAATTAAAAGATCACTCGATAAACCTAGGTATAGATGCGGAATTATTTGCAGAAAAACCAACTTAAAACTTCCAACAACACTTTTTCTGCAAGTCCCTTGATTTAGGAAATTTCGACAATATTCACCTGCTGTTCCGGAACAACAATATTACATTAAAAGACCCGAATTAATTATGCGGAATAATGGGCCAACAACGTACATATAGGTGTACACTATATGTCACTCCTGAAATTAACACGAATCATTTTACATGATCTTGGATCAATCGGTGTTTTGGCATCAATTCAATGACGTCGATTTTCATAATAATTTCGAACAGTTCTCTAATCGTAAATTATCAAATATCCAATTTATCTAATTTGTTTGGTGTTGTTATCTATGCTTATCATTAATAATTATGATATAGTTTACATGATGATTTGTGTTTGAATTTAAATGAACAGTACACGCCATTTTCGTCCCCCCAGTTTTTGTAGGAGAAAGGGTGGCAAGCGTCAAAAAAACGGGGAATATCGCATAGAATTAATTTAAAGACTTTCAGCGAGATGATGGTGAATGCTTTTAAAGGTTTTCCTTGTAATTTCTCTATAGAGGGCAATGGGAAATAAATGAATTCTTAAATGTGATCTTTCCATTATTTCTTTATTCTACTTTCAATAGACTTTCGTTGTCAATTTCATCAAAAAAAAATTTCTTTCTTTTACAGTATGGAACAATCACTGGGATACTGCATGGTCAATCTGCTAGTCGAGAAAATCTTGCATATATCCAGGTAATTAATTTTTCAGTATACTATTGAAATTATATAATTTCAGCTGTAATTAAATTGATGAAATTTAGATGGCAACAAATACTTTTAATCTCGATTCCTGCTGAATTGTGTAACAGAATTCTATAATTTGATGTTTTTGTCGAGAATTCAAACATTTCTGTCTAGATGTCGTTGGTAGTTTAAACTGTAATAGCAGGAATCGTTAACTGAATTCCTGTAAACAACTTTAAAGATTTTGGCGATTTGTTTGTTTCAAATAACTTTGAATCAATTACAACTCGAATATAAGCACGATTTATGGCAAAAATGTTGTAAATTTCGGACCATATAATCGTTTGATTTGTGCACATTCAATTTCGTTCAGTGTTTTAATTACGAAATAAATTCTGATTCTCGTATTATTGTGTTGGGTTTTTATGGTGAAGGCGACGACGTCGCCCGGGCAACCGAAGCTGCGCCTGGCTAAAACGCACACCAAACACTGGGCATCGACGCTCTAGTTGTGTGAGCTTTGTGCGGGAATATCTCATGTGACTTGTGGTAAAATGTAAATAAACCCATTTTTGTGTTAATTTCGTGTCTTGATTTATTGGGGGGATATGCTTCATTGTTTAACAATTTATAGAGTTATTTTCAGCGTTTAAAATTACAGTTTCTTTAGATTTAGACGTTTCTCATAATTAAAAATAGAATTTTTCCATTGTAAAAATTGAGTCAAATTAAAATAGACATTTAAATGTTTATAATACAAAATTGTGGATTTATTTCTGATACTGACGATGCAAATTTTCAGTATGAATAAGGGATGAAATTGCATG
>JAZBGY010000021.1:73356-147710 GCA_037414755.1 Lydus trimaculatus
GAGTTTTCCACTTAAAAAAAAAGACTCTAATCGTTCGAAATTCCACTATAAGAGATCGTATTCTACCCCTATTCAGTGTGGATTTTATTAAAACCAAAGCATTTTCTAAATTTGATTGCAAACGTTGGAGTCCCATTATACCTGAACTACGCCGATGCCTACAACAACGATTGAGTTGTAGTCGTCGCGACGTCGCTTTCTTCGTTATTAAGACGCCGTGTTTTGTGCTTTTACTTCCACTTCTATTAATACGAAATTCGATTGAAAAATTTTTGTATAAAACTTGTATTATTTGGTGAAATTTCGTTAATTTTCTAAAAAACAATGATTGATTGGGTATCAATAGTGCGACATTCCAGACGTAGATTCTCAAACTATATGTACGGTGTACCAAATAAAGTTCGTAAACGGCGCAAACCAAAGAAACCAACCCCTAATATTGGTGGTAATTCAAATACGAATAACACACAACATAGTTCGAATTGTTCTTGTTGTTGGACCGATAAAATTCAGGTAATAAATCGATGAAAATTTTCCGAGTTGGGAATTTATAATTGACAATTTGTATTTTGTTCCAACTATGAAAGTGATGTTTTTTTTTACAGAAATCGCGATATGGTGAAGACGATATGCCACCACCACCACCATCACCGCCATTACGTCGTGAAACAACCCCATTAGATGGTATCACACGACAAGAATCATTAGAACGAAGTATTCGTAGAAAAAGTTCAATTGATCGAGATCAACAGATTATCAAAGAAACACACAAATTGGTAAGTTTGTGTGTGTGTGTGTGTGCGTGTGTGTGTGTGATAATTTCAAGTTAATTTTAATTAACTTTTACGATTTGGCAATTAGCCATGAAAATATGTAATAACAAAATGAGGCGGAAGTACCTACCTACGATAAATTCATTTCTCAAATGTGTGACTATATGGAAAACTGAATTTATTTGCACGTAACATAAAATACGTAAGCTTTATTGGGAAATATTTGATGTTATAAACGTGACACAGGTGTTAGCCAGGTGGTGTTTCCACTCATATCTTTTATGGAAAGTGTTATTTTCTTTTTCGAACAAATAATAATAATGATTCACCAGACTTCCTTGAATCTGGATTATGTTATATCTGTTATAATCAGACACATAACTAACAATTTACAAAACGGTAAATATTTGATTAAAAAAATCAATGGAATCATTCCAATATATTTTTGGTTGAAAACTCAAACAACAGACAGATTATTTTCGATTTTTATAATTTGATGGAAAACGATTTTTCTTTTAACAATATCCAAACTTTGATTAACAATTACTGTATTCGATTGGAAATAAATTCAATTGTCAATTACATGAAAATTTTATCGAAACATTGAATCGAATTGGATAATGTTGAAAGGAAGCTGAAAACATTTTTTTCATTATTTGATGATAAAAAAAAATATAAATTAATGATACAATCGTTTGTTAGAAGATGGCTTGTTAAATTTATAAATAAATTTATGAATGAATTTTACATGTCAACAATTTACAAAAATAACGTGCCCGAAATATAAACATTTATACAAACAACTTCTCTTCGAAAATGGTTCAATTTTTTTTGTATATACAAACAAAGAAATGATTCATATTTCTTATCAGTAGAATATTTCGAATTCTATTGAATTACACTCCAATTAAATCAACTAATTAACTTGTTTTCTTGTTGATATATAAATATGAACACGAGAAAATTTGAAATATTGAGTAACGACATCAAATTCCAAAAACTCTACAAAAGATTCATCAAATACACCAAGCATCATAAATTATAAAATATTAGCAATTACGGTTATAATTAGCAGAGCGATTTATTAATTTTTGAAAGATTTCAATATAAAGATCGTTCCATAATAAAGGTGTCTATTTCAGAGATAAAACTAACAATAAAACATGTCTACATGGGACACACATTGTTTACAAGATGTTTATTCATTTACTGCTCTCACATGGAACAGATGGCAGGCGTTGAGTTTGTTACTCGGGCACGTGAACAGCACTCAAAACTGCTGACTTGCGCCGCTACCTACGCGAGAAATTCGATCCAGACTAAATGTGTCCGTGTGGAGACGCGCCTTAAGGCTACCGTTTGCTTACAGTTGTTTTTCTACCGTCTGACCTGTGTCAAAGTATTTGTGTTTTATTATGATGTAATGCCATGAACATAAAACATCGATATAATAAATCAAATTTAAATTGATTGATTTGGCTTTGCGTCAATAGCAAACTAGCAAAAACGATTTATTGATCGTAAATCTAATAATTCGCAAACTCAAGTTATAATTTTGTTCAGAAAAAAAAAACACCAACCAGACTTTTATAGCTTACTCTCGTAAGTCAAGTTGACTGATGAATTGTTTTATCGTTTTCTCTACGATCGTAGAAGAGTTTTTTTTTTTGGTTGATGCAAAATAGAGGTTTGTATGCGATAAATTAACATGATTTGTGGAAACTCTCAATTAACACGTCAATAATTGTCTTTGTTTTCCTGAACTACAAGCTTTTGAACTATATATCATCATGTTTGTGTGTAATAAATCAAATTTGAATCGATTGATTTAAGTCGGTGAAGGTTAGCAAAAACGGTTTATTAATCGTAAATCTAACATGTGGGCAACAGTCCAAGTTGTTTAAAACTTTACAACAGTTACAAAAGTTTAACATCAAAATTAATAGGTTTTAAGTCAAGTTGATTAATAAAGTTAGATCGACTATATTTCTGACAGACTAAAATCGGGTTTTTTATTGAAATATTCCAAATCTCGATTCAAATCCAAGTTGTTTAACAAATAATAGAGATTAATGAATTAATTGTTAATAATGCGACATTATTCTTAAATGATGATATAAATCCGGGAAATAATAGTAATCCGGTGTAGTTCGTGTCGACATCTAGTGCGTAGATAGTTGAAGTCATTGCGCAGTTGAGTAAATACTCCGGTTCCGGATTAAATTCAATATTAGTATAGTTAGAATAATAGTGTAAAGTTTAGTGTATTTGTGTCGAATAATAATTATCATTAAAAACAGCCCCCCAATTGATTGTTAATAAATTTTATTAATAATTGTGCGATGATAATCAATAAATTTTCCGGTTATCTATGTATTATAGGTGATATCTTCTAGTTTGTTTGTTTGTTTTTTAATATAGTCGGTCGAGATTGCGTTAATTTCAACTTGTTTAGAAAACTACCCTCTACGTACAACGATTAGAAAAAAATCAAATAAATTCACGTAAACTTTGAAATTTTCATCTTTTAATTTTAACATTTCATAACAATTATTGAACATTTCTTTAAAATAGAACTTCATAAAGGAAATCATCCAGACGGCGACGTCTTAACATATGTTCTACATTGTTGACCTTCATTGCGACGTCGGCGTCATATCAACATTACAATTATTATTATTATTAAACAAATTTCCAATATTTATTTAAAAAAAAATGTTATCACCACCACGTTTTTACGGAAATTTCTAAAATGCATAAAAATGTGACGCAACATAGAACTATATAATAAAATTTTAAATAGCAAATAAAATCGATTTTATTATCAATAATACTATTGTTAATATCTGGAACGTTGGTATTGTTGCGTTAGAAACCTTGGTGAATATTTCAATTGTTTTCAATTATTTGTTAACTATATAGATGAAGTTTTCTAATACACTAACAAAAGCCGTGTCGCTTCAATTTCAACGTAACGAAATCATTAAACCTTACAGTTTAATTAACAGATAAACGCATAGATTGATAGGGGACAATAAATAAGTTAACAACTAACAATTTTGATAGTGTTAACTTTTACTGACAGTTTACAAATAAAAATTGGTTGTTTTTGCTGGATTTAGAATCAGATAAGAGTTGGCCTTCTTTATTTCATATTTTGGCATTCATCCAAACCCCAAAAGCACATCCATTTCGAACAGATGTTAAAAATTTTTAGATCACTCTCAACTGCCATAAAATCCATCAAATAAATCACTATAGCTTTATATAATATTAAATAGAAAGAAACTGGAAATCTTAGGAAAAAAACATATTTTTTTTGCTTCCTAATCGATTAAAGCTACTGAAAATCCTGTAAAGCTCCGTCTACTAAAACGCCATCTCTAATATAGAAGCTATACTAAAGCTTATCGTGGAGAAATACAGGGGGCGTTACTGTTTTTATTCAATACACTTTTTTCCCAAAAATCTGGATATAATTGATGAAAATAATGCCGCCAATTATTCGCAATACAAAAAATATGCACCCATTGTGTCCAAGACAGAAGGCTTTAGTAAAGAAGGCAGTACGATTTGATTGCGTTGTGGATACCTTCTCTAAATCGGATAATATTTCCATTAAAAAGGTAAGAAATTTTACTATCTTTATCACTACTATTATTATCATCAACGTAATTATTGTTATTATTTGGTAATAATAGAGTAGATTTAGTGGTTCAAATGCCGGAAAATACCGGAAATTTTAGCTAGTTCTGGTGATTTCAACTGGAATAATAGATTTTCTTTATAGATATATTTATATAATGAAACTTTTTCGTTTATAGAACAGACAAAATGATGAAAAAGTAAAGAGTTGAATTTTGTTGATTGTTGTTATCCATCTTTCAATGTAACATTTCCAACTTGACTGTCAAGTTTTATAGGATGTAATCATTTTTCGTTTTATAGTTTTAAGTTTGAGTTGAGAGGGAGACAGAGAGAGAGAGAGAGATAAGTGTTGATGAAGGCAACGAAATGGAAATGGAAAACTTGTTAATTTTTTCCAAGTGGAAAATTGTTTAACTTTGAAATATTTGTTTGTAAATTCAATGTGATTTTTTGTTGTTTTGTTTGAATAGGTAATACAGGCGAACTACACTTTTCGAAACAAAAACAATAATAAAGAGTACTTCGTCCAAAAGAAACTTGATAACAAAATGAGCCTTATCGATAAAAGCCTTTCTGAAATGAGAAAAACGGTCAAGATTTGCAATCCTCCTTAAATTTTTTTCAATGAAAATGACGATTTTTGTAAACGAAAAACGATTGCGGTAATCTATACATTCCGAAATTTCAGCTGTAGTGGTTTTTTCTTCGCTCTTGTGCAGTTTCTAAGGCATAATGACCGTTTTTTTCAGTTCAAGGAACTTTTGTGTTTTTGTTTCGTTGTGCTGAATGTTACGGAAACTGTAGCTTCGCCTGACTGGTCCTGTATAGACTGAAAATGGTCCAAAAATTATATTGTTTTTAATTGTAAAATATAACGATAGGTCATTAGAATTCGGCAGAATTTGTTGTTTTGGATTCCACACATTAATGTGTTTCCATTAAAATTTCCAAATATTCCAGTAATGCCTATCAAAATAGTAAACGTGTAATTTCGTAACGAAATTCTATCAGATCTCTCTTTCGGCACAATATCCCATTTCTAACAATTGTTGATAATAACAACCCTATTTCAATTTCACAATAACTACAAGTACTATTATGTTCCTGACATCTTCTCTTATCTCATACAATTCGTATTTGTACGAGTATCCAGTTTTTTCTATCCAATAATATTGTGTTGAATTTTTACAAATCATCATCATTTCATTACACACATATATGTGATGATTAAAATAGCATTTGTGGAATTGCATTCTGTATGCAATTAAAGTTATTGCATCTTTGCATTGCACTATATATTATGGAAGTTGATTACATACACATCTACTGGGTATAGTGTGTGTGATGTATGCACGAATCCGATAACAGACGACTGACGAATAGGATTAGGATTGTATTTATTGTAGGAAGATTCCCACTAGCTATACCCGTTGCATTATATTCGTTTCGAGGCAATTCTATTCTGATTACGGTCAATATGTGATGAGTGATGTGTACTCGTAAATCTGATTGCGCTTTTCAACAACAAAATAAAAATTTCAATTATAAGACTTGATTTTTGTTGTCATATTTAATCAAATTTAATCCCATCTAAACTATGTAGTTCGTATAATCTGAATTATGATAACAATGTTATTTTGTTTTTCATTTCAGTTTTGAACAATCCCTGAAATATGAAAACACTACATCTCTTTCAACTTTATACAATTAATTCAAACAGAATTTCAAATTAAAATTTACATTGACTAGAGATGTGGAAATGACAGTTTCGTCTCTTTATAGTTTATCTTTGTAGTGTTCTTATTGATTCTTTACAACTTTTAGAAATTCTAGATCCGACCAATTTTCGGACGAGATCAGGTAGGAAACTTTTATAGATAAGGGTCAGAGTTCTAGTTGTTCGAGGATGAATATTTTAACAAACAATTCTGACCGCCTATATGTTCCTTTAAACTTATGTAAATCGAATGTATGTAGTTGTTTTACGGTTTCCTTTTATTGAATAATTTAATTTTCAATCTAATAAAAGTTGGAAATGTACATTTTTGTCAATAGTGTGACACAAATGTCGTATACTGGTTGAACATCATAACATCTCTTCCATTCCTCCATAATGTGTTTCATATCAAAACTTTATCCATTCGACGATTCAGCATTACGTCAATATACATCTACAGAATTAATATCTACACCTGATAGTATTTCTGGTGGTTTTATATAAGAAAAGACATCCGAACATATAACGATCGTTTTTTATGTGAATCACATTCAACCTTTAAATCAAATAGTTCAAGCACTTTAGATAGATCTTAGTGTGTAATTTTATACTCAAGTCACTTCGAACATTTGAAATTTCAGATTGAGACATATCGATAGAATTGCGACAACAAAAAAAAAAGTATCGAATTTTTAAATTCCAATAAATAAAGTCGCTATCAATAATAAATACCAATGGAAATCATTATTATTTCATTGCCAGACATAGCAATAATGTGATGCGTGATCAGAAATAAAATCAACAAAATTTCGACAACATTATATGTCTCTCATATAAATGTTTTCTCTTCTGTGATTATCGAAATTATCGCAAAAAAACTGCGAGTAATTGAAAATCTGTATTTGCTTTTAATAAATCTAAAAGCTGTAAGCGACATTTTCTTATAATTTCACTTGTTTTAAAGTTAAAACAGGATTAATTGTATTTTTGAACCTCAAAAATAAACGCAGTGTTATGTTTTACGATAACAGCTCTTTTGTTAATAATAAATTAAATACCTACAGATTTTAATAAAAAACAAAAATTATAACAAATTGAATACTTTTGGTGGAGGAGACTAAAAATAATTCTTTTCCAGCAAAATTGGTTATTGTCAAAAAATGGTGGATGCGCCGGGCGAACTCTCAACTTTCTAGTATTTATTAGGAATAAATGCTAATTCCTACTGGAAACCCGTTCCTGTACGGCTATTTCTTATTAAGTAGCAATAGTTATAACATATCGGTGTAAGTTCACGGATACTCATGTGACTGATGGAAAACTAATTTTTCAGTAAGTTTATCTATAAAAATCGACTATATTCCATCTAGGCAGCTAACTGTTTCATGTTGAAAAACAAGAGTTTTTCTCTGTTGTTGATAGATTAAAAGCGTCAAAACAATTTCCACCAATTTTAAAAAAAAGTTCCAATTTGAAGGAGTCTTTTCATAAGCAAATACTATCAATATTTCCTTTGCCTTTTCAAACTTGTTAGCAGAAATAAAAGTTGTATGAATGTTACAAGTTTTCGATTCACAATTTTCAAAAAGCTTTAAAGAATTATGAAAATATACCTTATCGGTTTTCTAATACCTTTTCTATCAATATACGCTAGTATTCCCAAAAGTAAGGTTCCCTATTTTTTTTTACAAATAAAAGAAACGTTTATTTTGCATATTGATTATATGAGTTTAAAGGTTGAACCTTCAGCTATTTTTCTACATAATCACCATTTTGGTCAATGTATTTTTGTAGCCGCTATGGCAGTTTTTGCATGCCCATGTCGTACCAGCTTGCCGCCATGTGGTTGAGGAAGCGTTAAACCTCGTCGTCGTTGCGGAAACGCGTTTTGGTCAGATACTCTTTCAACTTAGGAAACACAGTCCAAAAAGTTCTCCATTTCACCTGTATATCAGCGGAAGAGTCAATTCGCTGTTGTTGATGAGCTTTTGTAAGCATTCGCGGGACCCATCTTGCGCACACCTTCCGATATTGTAACATTTCTGTCAAAATATTATGAATGGTGCTTCGCGACACCTCAGGACCCAAAATGCAGAGATCCAACGATCTTCAAGTATGGTTTTGTCAACCTTTGCGACTGTTTCGTTGTAAATTGATGATCTCCCGCTTCTTTTTTCGTCGTGAGTTTCAGTACGATCAGCTACGAATTCTCTACACTTTTCATGAACATTTTGGGCGTTAATACATGACTTGCCGTACATTTTATTCAATTGACGATGAATATCAATCGGTTTAACACCTTTTGGGTTTAAAAAGCGAATAACAGAATGAATTTCGCTCTTGGCGGTAGTGCTAATCGGGAGTACCCCAACAGTAACACCAAGTGTTTCCCCGCATCCCCAGCACTGTGGACACATTATTGGGGTAATCTTGTATTTCATAAATTCGAGATTGTGTTGATTTTTAGAAAAATGCGACCCGCTTTTGAGCTCAAACTAGCAGCATCCCAGTGATAATTCTACTGCTCTAATTGATAGCAATATCGCTTTTTACGTCAAATGCACCCAAAGCTCGATTTTCAAAACAATTTTACAAGTAGTTGTCGAGTTAATGAAAATGTTGAATGCACCAGGCTAGCAATGTAATTTTGTTGTTGTTATTATTATTATTTATAAAAGGTTCGAAAATAGTTTATTATTTGTTAGAATTGGGATATTTTCACAATAGATCCAAACTAGTCCGTTACACCTCACCAACTAAATTCTCTAGGGAAATTATGCGGTATCAACTATTCAACTTAATTGAATTAACTGCCCTTCATTATTAGCTCGTTGTTGTTGAAGTTTCATATTGAAACACAAATCCAATACGTAGGTATAACCGCAACCTTTTGTATAGTTGATTTTAAAAATTGGAAATTGTGATTTAAATCGAAAAATTCAAACGTTTTCAAATAAGAATAATAATAATAAAAAAAAAACACACAACGAAATCATATTGTCGATCATAAAAATGTCAAAACCACCACGAAATCATTGAAACAAAAACAAAAAACAAATCAAAAGAAAAACAATTTTCAAACATACAAGTATCAAATAAGAGAATGGAAATATGTATTCGGTTTTGTATGTAGGTATATAGGTTTGAGGAAAAAGTTATAGGAAAAGTTTTATTTTTGTGATGTTGGATCGAATTTCAACAAATCAATGTAAAAGAGCAACCATAAAGAAAAATAACAATTTTCATCGATTTGTTGTTATAATATACATCTTGATCTGGATGTTTTGTGCTCTTTTATTTATTTTTTATGTTTTGATGTTATTATAAATCACAAAAAAAACAAAACAAGAAGACTTATTTTCCTCTCTCACCCGCCGGTTAGTTATGTTTTTTCATCCATATTCTGTTGTTGTTCGTATTTATCAAATACCTCTCATCCTGAGCTACTCTCTACTTCTGCAAAGCTTTAATAAATTAGTATTATTTTGTCATATATAGATGTATAAAATAATAATCCGTTCGTATTTTGTAATGAATAATTCCCAATTTTTGAATCCATTACAATTTCGGAAATTAATTTCAAAGATTATAAATAGTTGTTTGTATGCATTTTATGTTATTATTATTATCATAAAGGTAGAGTTGCGCTGTTTCCCCAATACAACAATCGACAGCATGCTCACAGCATCCCTCAGTATACCAGCGACTAGCGAAGGGAGCGTCACGACGCTACTATTCTTACAAAACTCCCGTATTTTCTATTTATTTAAACAAACGCACAAAAAATAGACATAATGGGCTGAAAAGTTGACTTTGTTTTGTTAAATAAAAACGGTTTGTGTGGGTGTTTTGACAATTGTATAGTGTGTATGTGTGTGTGTGTGTAGATAATGATGGGTTTTAACGATAAAAAATTGAAAAGATTAAGACGTTTCCGTTTATTTGGTCGTGCTAAAGTTTATTTAATGGTCCGATGGCCTATGCTGGTAATAATTCAATCAATATTTGTTTGTTTTTTCCGATTTGAAATTTTATTCAATTTGATTTATTGAGGATAAATTTGTAATTAATTACGGGACAAATTTCGTAACTACTACTACTACTACTATGACAGTAAACTAGTTTTAGTTCAAATTAAGAAGCATAAATTATAAGATAAGAGATTCTTTAACAGATTGACCAATAACTCTTACTTAAGAAAGCTTCATTATATTACGAACTAAATTTCATTTTATTGATATCAACAGAGTCTTGTAGTAACAATAAAAAGAAGAAAAAAAACACATAAGTGTAATTGTCATAAAAATGGATGTTCCAGACTAAATCCTCGAGAATTGTTTAAAAACCAACCACCTATGTAGAAGACAGATAAAATATGTTCACGCATTTTACTAAAGTGTATTTGTGTGATAAATTATCACATACTATCCATGTGTCATGTAGTATTCCCACTATAAAAAACACGATAGACCATGTTCTAACACTCGTTACACGACCTTTACTACATACTTTTTTGTGTGTTTGTGTCGCCAAAATACAGTTTGATTTACATTCAAACTTATACCACTAGAATCTCTAATTTTCAACGTAAAAATGATCAAATTCACATTTCTCTAAACTGTTATCAACGATTATATTTGTCAATCCTTCATCTATACACAGAACGGATGTGATTTGATTTGAACTGATAATGCCTTCTTGAAATTACTGATTTAGAGACGGGAACAGGATGATATTGTATGCTTAATATTGATTTAACAAGTCGAAAGGAAAACTTTGAAATCACCAATTTGTTGGGATGAAACTTGATGTTGATTCATTACGTCTTCTAAACAAACTTTTTTTAAAAAATTATAATTCTGTTTTATAAATAGAATTGTCATAATAAGTCAGATTTTGAAGGAGAAAACAGAATTAGAAACGTACTGGAATAGGATAGGATAATTGGAAAGATATCCAAGTGTAATCCAAGTATATTCCGACAAATTAGAAAGGACTTATCGTAAGAAGGCGATTTCCGTGTTTGGAAAAAAAATCCCATCAGACTTACGTTTGGAAATTATCGGTTTTATGTGAAAATCGAAATTTTTTTCTCAATACTGAAACGATAATCTAATTGATCTTCGATTTACAAGTGTACAAAATTTATAAGTCTACTACGGCATTTCTATCATCAAAAAGTCGTTATCTTCAACAATGTACTCAACAATTTTGTATCATCGCATAGGTTGTTTTGATGTGCTGTTATGGAAATGGACATCAAATTTGATTCTCTTGAAAAGGACACATTTTCCGTCTTTCAATTGTCGTAAAGACTCATTTAAAATTCATCCATAATGGAGATGCTTTCATTTCGAAATTTGCCAACATTCTTTGTTTTATTCGTTTCGTATGCTCAAAGAATTTACAATATTTCGCTCAATAAATCAGTAAATATAAGAAAGAACAATAGTTAACTATTACCGATTTCATTATAATCAATCAGTTGATAAAATTGTAACAACTAGAATGTTCAATTTCCTATAATAACCTCTATTGTCTGAAATTTCCATTAACATATACACTGACAGGTCATTATTAACGTTTAATTGCCATATCAAGTATATACATAAAATTAATCTTCATTTACAAATACAATCCATAAATAATACTGAATTTCCATTAAACTTTCCTGGAAAAAAAGCCACACTTTCACCTGCTATTTCATTAGGGGCAAAACATAATAACCTACAGGTACACATACATCAAACCCGACTTTCATCCTCAATTTCCTATCCTGCCGTTTTCGAAAATGAAAAATTGACAAATATTTCCACGACTGCACACACACACACACACACACACACATACGGAAACAATCCTTTGTTCGTTTTTTGTTTTTACAATTTTAATAGCAACTGTTGTATTCGATTTTATTGAGGGGACGAGATTTTTATTATTCTGATGGTCGAATGAAACGACATAATAAACTATACCATGATCGATGATAAATTCACGAATAACGTAAAAACAATGTGAAGGATCTTATGATTAATTGTTGGGGAATTTTTAAAAGAAATATTAATGAACCTCTCTATGTCGACAGCAGGATTTTTCCGTTTTCGGAATAAAGAAAAAAATTGTCCTATAACACGAACATATAGATTGGCGTGATGTTCACCGTTAATTTTCCAAAATTTTACTATTTACAAAACAATAATTATCAACTGGTAGTACCATGCTACTATCAACGACAGTCACACGCAAATATTCAATTTAAATCATCAATTTCATTATTATTCTGTCGTAATAGATGAATAATTTATAAAAATGTTGAACGATTTGTTAAAATTTGCCTTATCGGCAACATATTCGATAATAGTCTGTCACAACAATAAAGGCGACAATAACAACAACAAAACAGCGCAACGCTTAAAATATAATAAAATGCAGGCGTCTTCTACGATATTTTGTTTGTTGTTCACAATTTCAACAATATTAGAATCAACAAAATTGAATCAATACGAAAATTTTTGTTATTTACAATAAAAATTGCAATAACGGCGGAAAAAAATGGTGGATGCGCCGGGCGAATAGAAAATCTCGCACATAAATTTAACTGGATTTCCTCTACAAATACACGTGTTGTATTTTGTCAGTTTTGTAAATATTATTGATTTTTTTCCCAATTGAATGACTAAACAAGAAAATCCAACAATAGGAGATTACGGTAAACAGTAATGGTCGGAAAAACTACAGAAAGATTGCATTTCGGACATTTTTTTTGTTGTTGTTGTTGGGAAAAAACGAATATTGTGGTTATCTAGAGATTATAGCCTATTGTCGACATGTATTATAACTGTCCACCTTTATCGACAAATAGAACATAATAGTATATTCCATACAGTTGTTTTATACATTTAGATTATAACCAACTGTTTTCATATTCAAATAACTTTATCAACTATACGAACATAGCAATTGTTGTTATAAATAATGAGTTGGTAGCTTAGAAACGGTTGAGTAGTTCATTGTTATTGTTGTTATGAGATGAGAGAGCACACTAAACTAAATATATTTAATTGTTGTGATAGGTTGGTGTGTGGTGATCTTTTGTAAAACGCAACCAACTTTGTTATCATTGTAGGAACTTTATAGTATTACATGGTCTACCAAATTATAATTCTTCGAAGATGTACGGTTGTCTATGTATATTATTGTAGTTTCTACCATGACTACAACAACAACTTAATCAGAACTTGGTGGAATTCTACTCATACTGAACAAGCATAGAATCTTTAATATAATTTACACTTGAATTATTAGAATTTTTTTATTAATTTCCGACAACTAATAATAACAGGATATTAACAATAATATAGTAATTGTTCAATGACCAACAATACAATCTGCATACATAATCCAGTTTATTCCATTGTAATTACAAGAAGTGTCATATAGTAACCACCAAAACAGAATTGGTTTTGGTTAAAATACATTACCTAGTCATATACTGAAATGTTCTCTCTTAATTAAGCATTTCCAATATAATTAATCACTGACATTTCAGGAATGTTGCATTTAAGCAAATTCCTGTTATCCGCAATGTATCATTCTAAACTAGAAGCCAGGCTTTTACCATGGACTGTATATCTGCCCTGCTCTCTTTAGGACTGATTGATCTTATGGGAATCCATTATGTAGTGAAATGACGTCACTGGCTTAGTCATCAGCAACGCACGCACTATACGGCAATATATTTTTAACACGTTAAATTCAAAATCAAGGAAGGTTTTTTTTTTGGAAATTATGACAATTGAACAAAAAACACTAATTGTAAAATGATTGGAATAATACCATTAAAATAATCAATTTTAATAATTTTGAAATAAAACATTGCTTTTATATAATTAATTTCAAAATATTTTGATATTTCACTCTTGTCACACAATCATCATATAATGAACAAATTGCAATTTAACAGTTTGATAGGTATAAAGATGGCAGTGGTATTGCTGGTCGGTTCTATGATGACTCAGCTTTGTGACGTCAGCGGCTCGCTTATATCACATGCGCATTGGCGCATCAGTCAATCAGTCCTAAAGAAAGCAAGGAGGGTCTACAATTCTTGGGTTTTTGCTACTCTATATAAACTAACCTTGTGACTTTTGCCATTATCTTAAACGATAAATATAGAATTTTCTAACTTTAATCAATAATTTCTATATCTATTTTTATTTAAATCATCTTAGTGATAAAAGTTTTCTTTTATTACGATATTAAAAAAACAAATGTATAGTGTGAAGTTGTTGGACATCTTTGCTGGTGATAGTTGCTTTTTCGACTATTCTGTTCTAGACAGAAACAATTAATTTCCAAATGGAACAGTTTAGACATGTTCACAAACAAATTGGAGTGTTAACTAACAGACACAAAATAAACAAAATCAAATAAAGTATAGTCGTTGTAGAAAAGAAACTTCATCCATAAAGACATAACTGTTTGAAGATAATTAAAACAACACGAATTCGTATCTTAACTCGTTGATTAAGTTGTCAGAATGCAATGGACATTATTGATTTATTTTTATTTTGTGTTTTTTATTGCTGTTGTTGTTGTTGTTGTTGTTGTTGTTGTTGTTTTATTTTTTATTTATTTATTTATTCAAAGAATATGTTTATTTCAGGCAAATGATAGTTGGCAACAGGGTAACGATAGCGACCAGGTGAGTTAAATTTTTACTATTTTTATAGATTCATAATTATTTCTCGCAAATACTATTGCGTTCCAATGCGAATTGATTGTTAGCAGACGCTATGATTATTTTAAGCCGGGATCCCATGGCGCGTGATTCGACGAGCTACGAGCCACAAGCCAGGCTCGACAACCCGCGCGTCGTGGTAACGGGCGGGCCTACCATTTCTGGCTTGGCTCCGGATGGCTTGTGTTTTTCCACCAATTGTCGGTAAATTTGGCACGAGTCAAAGAGAAGGCGAGCCTCTTCAGGCTCGGTTCGTCATACATCGGATCTGATCTATGGGAAAATGCAAGTACGCGCCACACTTCAGTAGTGCCCCGATTGTCGTTGATAAATGTGGTTATTTTTTTTTCACACTAAATTAAAGATGGAATAGAATATTTTGGAGTTTCTGTAGATTTATGAAGGGGAGCCGGCGATATGGAATCCATGACATCTAAACCATAAAAAGAGAAACCTTGTAAATAGAGGGGCCACTAAACTGGCCTCGCCAAGCCAACACTAATCAGACACCACGAACTCACACGCGTTTGGGAATATCGTCCCCGAGTCAAGCTTTGGGACGAGCCAAGCCTCTACAAGTCCGAACCACGAGCCAGACTCGCCTAATCACGCGCCGTGGGTGTCCCGCTTAAGTGTAGAAATATGAAATTGTCGAGTGTTATGTCCAAACTGAATATTTGCGTATAAGAGGAAAAATTTTGATTTCTACATTATCCATCTTTCTTCTGTTACTTTTATCCCCTCATTGTGCCTCATTTGTTACATAGTGGCATGTAACTAATATTTGACGGTTAGAAGAGTATTTGTAGCTAATACAACAACAGGATAAAATTGGCGTTAATTTTCGATAATCTTGCGATATTAGTGCACAAATTACCAATACAGAATGTCTATAATACCTTATATGTCCAATAATTCAACTTGTTATCCATGGAAATGAATCTTTTGTAAAGCCGCTTTTCATTTCCATATTTCCAAATAACATCCATCTACGAAATTTGCGTATACATATTTTCTACAAATAGTTGAATATAACCAACGTAAATAAGAGTTAAAAATGTCGAGTGGAAAATAGAAAATAGGGGGAAAAAGCGGGCATATTCACAAAACCCAACTATAAGCTTGTGGAAAATATAGAAGGAAAAAAAAAAACAGCCGTGTGAATTTCACTATACAATTCCATCCAACAAGGATTTCTCCAGTGTGTGTGTGTTGTTGAAAAATTTATAGGCATTTCACGACATTTCTTTCTTGTATTTTGTGTATTGGAAACTGTAGAAATGTGGAAAATTTATTTTCAGTTTCAGCTTTCTAAACAACTATCCGTAACAATGGGAAAAAAAAGACCAAAACTTGGAATTGTTATAAATAAGACACCCTTACACTATTTCCCTTTTCAATACAATAGTTTTTAATTGAAGTTAGATGAGTTTTATTAAGTGAGAAAATGGAAAAGTTCCATTAATTTTTTGACATGAACATTGTTGGATTACAGTTAATAGTAAAGCTTATTGTTACAAATAGATAGTCCGTTTGATATGAGAAAAGTTTGTGAAACAAGCAGACAGTTGGCAGAATTGTGTACAATACATACAACTTTGAAGTTTCAACTTATTTTGAAAGAAACAACGATATTTCGTCATTTCCTATTACTCTTTCTAGTCATTTATTTTTTGATGGCACGGTATTTAATCTATGCGTTAAACTAATTAATCTACCGTCCACTAGATGACACTATCATTTATGATAATTTTAAAAAATCAATTCGTTAGAATTCGTTAAAATCCGAATATGTTCACATCTTATTTTGTAATCTATGACGTTACACACACATATACATATAGATGGCTGTATTGTTATATATGTATATAGTGTTGTATGCATGTGTGCGTATAGTTTACTGACGCCATGCACAAACAAAATACCAAATGCCAACGACGGCAACAGCCAAGCCGGTAAGAAGCTACAAGTGGTTGTTTTAAATTGAAGACGGGTTAAAGTTTATTATAATAACGTGTTGTTCACCCTTTAAATAAACTCGTAAAAAACAACAAAATCATTAGAGTGAACAGTGTAAAAATAGTGATGGAAACTAGTCGTATAAATAGTGTAAATGCGTTAATGTGAAATGTTTTAAACAATATAAGTGCAATTATTTGTTGTTTTCACCCCCTCTTGTTTTTCAATTTGAATTTATAAGGTGATTTATGTTTTAAAAATTGCAAAAATTTGTAATAAAAAAAAAGGTTATATTATCTAGTTACCAATGATTCATAACCTAAAAGTATGACAGACGCATACTTGATTTTATTTTAAGAAATCTATTGATGCTTGAAGTTTTCTTCTCTTTAACAAAATCTAACTGTATATGTGAATGTATCCAATGTTGGGAAAAAGGTGAATGCCATTGAACTTGAACCTTGCATGTTGTTCTTTTTTTTCGTCATCATTATCATGATCGTCATCATCATCATCATCATTTTCATGACCTGATCATGACAATCTTGACTAGACTATCTATTATAAGAACCAGTATAAAACCGGCCCTCACCTGTATTACATGTAGAATTGTTGTTGATTATGTGGGAGTTTCTTGTATAGAATTTTCAATAACAATATATTTATATTCTAGATATTAAAAGTTAAGGAATGCGAATGTTGAGAAGAGGAGAATAAGTTGATAGTATTAGATGTACGGTTATTTATAGAAAACCAGATTTTTTTCAATATAAAAATACCTTTTGCAATCATAAAAAAAATCTTTGAATTTAAAGAATAAAACAAAATCTCGACAACTGTGTAAAATAACGGATATGCGGTAATGATTTTTAAACGGACATACTTATATTACGCGGTTCCATAGAACTACATAACTATCTCACGTTTAACAATAAGTCGATTATCGATTATCAAAAGATTGTTTATGGAGCAAGACTTGTAGGTATCCGTTACGCAATTATATTACGTCAATATAAGGTCATTTGATAATCTATCTGTATATCGTTGTATCAAATCTTTATTATCAATGGGTATTTTTAACTGGATTTCAAAAAATAAATTTTCTTATCTTACGTTTTCTACCTATGAAGGTTTTAGAATAGAATAATAAGAAAGGACATTGAACAAAATGATCCTGTTGACAGTCTTTGTTGAAAATTATCAAACTTAATTAATAGATGAACATGTAAAGAGACGATTCTCAAAGATTTGTAATGTTCACAAAATACTAAGGTACTGATAGAAATCAAATAGACATCATAGACTATACGGTAAGATTTTTATTAGTACGCTCATAGGGAAAAAACAAGCATTAACCAGTCTTACGGCTTTCAAATAAGTTGAAGTGAGATGGGGAGAAAACACGTAGTCAGAGGGTGTTTCTCTCGATCTCACAAAATACAGCCAAGCTATTTAGTAGTCTTTCCTTTACAGATTTTTGTCTGCAATGTTGCTGAAAATTCTCTAGTGTCATAGTTAAACATTCAGATCTTCAAATAATTCGCCAACGAAAAAAAATCAAATTTATCGACCTTTCAGCAGTACCTACAGATTCTAAAAATTGATCAAACATACGAATTTATAATCAGAATAAGCAGGCGTTAGATGAAACACCTGTAGATAACGCAACTCACGACTTTGAGCTACAAAAGTAACGCTGAACACACACCTCGTGTCTATGGCATATCTTAACGAGATTTTGATGATCGGAGTAAAAGTGTCAAAAACTGACCTCTGATCGACTATGTCGACTTGTATGAAATGTATATGTACAGTAGAAGCCCGTTTAACCAACTACTACCGGACCAAGTTCATTGTCAGATAAGCGAAAAGGTCGGATATTAAGATGCGTCGTTTTACTTTATGGCACCGTTCGGTTAATCCGGCGTTCCACAACATTTAAAGCGGAGACAAATTTTGTTTTTTCAATAAGGAAAAGATCGGTTAAGCTGACTTCTGTTGTACAATTGTAGTATTTGAAAAGAGTAGAATCTTGGAAATTTGAAATGCACCATTACCTAACGCATGACAAATGTGTGCGAACACTATACAAAGGGCTGACCAGTAAGAAATAAAAACAGTCACAGAATATACTTTTCTTTTGATCTCTCTTTACTTCAAGTCGTATTCCGAGACGCACGCCAGCGCATCTTTCTTGTGTTTTAAGTTTGCACTTTTAACAAATCAAGACTCAACAACAGCATTTTAGATTATACGTTAAATTTCAATAAAGCTGTATTAAAAATAACTTTTATGATTCTATAGTTTTCTAGTTAATTAAAATTGAAGTTCTAAAACTATTGACGTGCGTCATGATTTAAAAACTAAACGATAAAGTACTTCACTCCACTCCTAGCTGGAATAGTTTTTAAGTTAATTATCCTTTTAGATTCCTCTTTTTTTCTTTCCGTTTTTAATTATTTAGTTAGTTACGAGGTACTCTTCACCAAATTCGTTTGGTTCAACATTTCGAAACGTTAATGTTACTTTTATTATCCTTCACTAATTCCCCTAAATATAATGCTAACACCCTTAATGTATATAACAGCATGTGATAAAAATTGTTTTTCTGTTTTTTTTTGTAATAATGTTGCATTTCTGCTTCAATAAAAATAAAATGCAAAGAAAAATTTGGGAATAAAGCTTCATCAGCATCAGTAGATTTCTTAGATAATAGATTTTTTAATTTCTGGTTCAAAATTTTTGTATTTAGTGTCGTTTATATGTGATGAAGATTTTTTTAAATGAAAATTCAGTAAATTACGCTTAAGAAAAAAAAATGACGTCACGTCGGAAAAAGAAGCAACAGGATGGTTTTATGAAAAAAGTCTCATCTTTATTCAATTTAGATACGGTAAGCTTTCTTCTTTTTTTTTGTTGCAAATTTTTTGATTTTTTTGTAGTTGGTTATTAAACAACAAACTAGACAAAAAAAATTGTAATAAAACATATACAAGTAAGATAACATTGTGGTGATTTTTGTTATCCCAAAACTTTTTATTGATTTCTTCCTTTCGACTTTATTTTTTTTTTTTTTTGTTCTCAAATTGGGATTAAATCACACATTGGCGGGAACTGAGTAGTAATCCTGTTATGATAACGAAACAGTTGGGATAAAATTGGGAATTGATCGCTAATCTTGGTTTATTCGTTTTTTGTTGGTTTTTTTTTTTTTTTTGTACAAATGGTCAGTTTAAAAGTTTTTTGTTGGTGGGTGTTATTTCGGCTTGATTATTGACCGTGTAATAAGACGATTGGATCACGATTGTTTAGAAATTATTACCTTGAGGCGTACAATTATTGAATAAAAACTGTATTAATGTTTAGTTTAAGAAAATATTGCAACATAAATTATAGTTCGTAACAAGTTAGACTTATATCGCTAGGTTTTTGTATACAGGACATTTCAATAAAAAGGAGTCCTGTCGGTTCATTTAGGCAAAAATCCTGAGACAGGTCGATTTTCGTTGGAAAGGGGACACATTTTAATATTAAATGCGTCCTTGTTGCGTCAGCCCCCTACCCCCGGCAGCCCTCAACCCAAAAATCTTAAATAACAAGAGGGGGAGGGGTCAAGCAGCCCTTCATTTGAAAAGTCTTTGAATTTTCTATACAGTGGTATAATTTTTATGGCCGATATTGGCTTTGTGTACCTCCTAATTTTGAGACACAGCAGTAACATGGAGCCAACGATCAAGGCAATACCGTCAAGGGAATTTTTGAACATAATTTCGTTCCTCGACCATCCATTTCTAATTGGCTAGGTACTGTCCATATGTGTATGGCCAAGCCAGGAGGCCAGTATGTTTTTCTATTGAATTTGACGAAAAATCAAAGCTTCAATATGTCGAAATTTAGCCTTATCATTCTCATATGTGCCCGAAATTGTTCGGAATCTTCATTTTTTCAGTGGAACAATTCTGCCTTCCTTACCAACCACTAAATTACCCAAATCGTCCTTTTTTACTCACAACTTCGGTTGTACACGTGTTGCATGCACTAGTGCATGGGGATGTATAAAATATACAACCGATCTGTACATCATGCGTCATGCAACAAAAGCATATTTTTGACGGAAGAAAAGACAAGTTGAAAGCACACAAGGACAAATACACCCAACAACTTAATTGTTAAACTCTGACTTTAATGTGAATACTCGCTGGCTCAGTCTTTTAATGTGTAATGTTTGAAAGGTTATAACTGTATTTTATACCGGTACAAAGAATTTTTCTGGTGTGTTTTTTTTTTTAAATTTTAATTCCGCGAAGTTAAAACAAGTAAAAAGTGCAAAAATTATTTTATTATTCATGTATTAGAAGAGAAGTTCTCATAAGTTGTCTAAAACTGCCTTCATTTACTATTTTAAAAATAAAACAAAATATTCCCGTTTTATACTTCTCTGTCCTCTCTCTATAAGTAACCGGAATTTCTGTAATTTTAGCCATAAGAGCCTATGCAGACGACGACTTTTTAACGCGCTTTATAGCAGATTGTTTGCGTTTGTATCGTGCGTGGAATACGATACAAACACGCGCGAGCATCGCGTTGCAATATAGTGAGAAGCCGCGATCAACACCATCCTACTACTATTATTGTTGACGAATCTGACAAAAAACTAGCAATTGCAGCGTGTTTGTATCGATGTTTGTCAATTCATGAACGTGTGCAAAGGTACACAGACTGCGTTTACAGCATGTCTTACCGCGTTAAACAGACGTCCTCTGTATATAGGCTCTAAGTATTCAACAATAAATAAATTCACGTGTTTTCGTTTTAAAGTAGGCGCAAGCAATTAGGGCAACGTTATGTAAGATCATCTTTGTGTAACGAATAGGAGTTGATTTAAAAATATAGATACCTCGTAAAAATACAAAAAAAAAAAACAAGTATTCATAAATAAACAATTCTACCTATACTATATAAATAAATGAGGCATTATTAGTATTACAGAAAAGGCTAATATTCGTAGATAAATACAATTTCAATTACCTAAATTAAAATTTACATTAAATTACGTGATTATTTTATTGTTATTACACTAATTGTTCCATCAAATCAATGACGTTATTTGTATACAGATAACTGTAATATAAAGTTGCTATAATAAATTCTATAATAATAATATACGACACACCTGTATAAACTTACCTATGTAGTATATGCAAGCGCATTAATAATTCTATCTATCCTATCTACCTTAACACACACAATAGTAACATAGTCAGTTTCTAACTAACAATAATATGGTTGGTTTGTTGTATTCCGGCGGCCATCAATCTGCTGTTGAAGTCGTCCGAAAATTATTCGTAATGTTTTAAATTTCAATTATTTAACAGAATATATTTAAAGAAAGTGTTGTGTGTGTGTTTGTTAATTTGTTATTGTTTTTTTTCAACGTAAATTCACTATGTATATGGTGTAATATTATTTAGTCATTGTTATTAGAATAACTATAGTAATCAGGTGATGTTAACGTCAAAAAGATACCGGAATAAGGAGTCATTTATCTCATATCTCGTAAGTACAATTCGTGTTTATTAAACTTTTTTTACAAAAAAAAAAAGCAATAATAATAATTGCGATATGTTGTGGTTTGAAATTGGTATAGTTTGATTATTTGTTTTCTATGCTCTAAAAATAAATACAGGTAACGTCATGAAGGTGTAAAATATATTGTTGAAATAGTACTTATTAAGCTTTTTTTTCAAAAAACAAAAAACAAAAATTACTAAACATCGTTACGTAGAAATGTTAGTCAACATTTAAAGATTCTGTTGTAGAGGGGAACAAGGTCAGTAGAGTAGAACGAACGAAATAGAAATACATTAATAAGGATAGTAACTATATTTGAATAGATCGTCCATTAATAGGTACCTATACGTATAATTAAATGTTTATAGAAACATTTCTAGTGTTTTTATATTTATTTTTAATAACAATAAAGTTATATAGGGTTGGGCAAAAGTCGCGCAACGGACATATATCTCAGGATTTGGTAAAGCTAAAGGCGCGTCTCCACACGGACACATTTAGCCGGCAACATGGTGCAAGCGTTGCCAGCACCGTTTGCAACACGTTTGCGGGTACTGTCTACGCTGGGATACACGCCATTTGTATTTTAATTGGGTGTCCCCTGTGTCTTGTTTCCCGTAGTTGGCAGCATACATCAGCTGATCCGACTTGTGAGGCAGTTTATTTTATTGTTCTATTAATAAAAGATAAATATGTATAACCGATACTGCTCTTTTCTTATATTTCAGGGTTTTATATTTCATATAGTACTCAATTATAACTAAAACATCAAGAATTATGAGTCTTTTCCAATTATTTGCTATGCAACAAACTAACCATAAAACACGTCTACACGGGACACACATTGCTTGCAACATTCTTTTGATGTTTTTTCATTTAGCGCTCTCGCATGGAACAGATTGCAAACGTTGACTGTTTTTGCCCGGACACGTGGGTAGCTCTCAAAACTGTTGACTTGCGCTACTACCCACTTGAGCAATTTCATACCGGCTAAATGTGTCCGTGTGGAAACGCGCCTTAAGATCTGATTTTTTGGATATTGTAGTTTTAAGTTATGATCTATTACTCTAGAGTATTTTGGTAAACTTGTCACTCCCGGTTCGACCGGAAGTAACTATCAACTTGCTTATTTCAAATGGAATGGAGTATTTTTTTGTGCACTTTTTAATTCTGCATATTATTCTTGATTCTACTCTATTAGGGTTCCCTATACCTAACTATAACCGTTTGTGGAATATTTCAATTTTTTTGTCTTAAAAAATATCTTTGGTACCCTAAATCTGAGTAGTTTTAAGAGTAGTACCTTACTTTATCTTAGTCTAGTTCATGAAAAAGGGCATTAAGTGCCTTTTTGTATCAAATAACCAATTTTTACTCGGAAATGAAATTAATTTTTGACTGTATAAAGTGTAATCAAAATGAAAATAGAAAAAACTGTAATATCTCACAAACGGTTATAGATAAGTAGAGGGAACCCTAATACAGTATAATCCAGATTGATATGTAGAATTCAAAAATGCCCAAAAAAAATATAGCATTCTATTTAAAATAAGCAAGTTGACAGCTAACTTCTGGTTGAGAAGCGGAAATGCCAAGTTCACCAAAACACCCTAGATCAATAGATCATAACTGAAGTTTACTATCTGCAAAAATTCAAATCTTTAACTTCACGGAATTTGAAGATATTTGACCGTTCCGGGACTTTTGCCCAATCCTGTATAGAATTTACAGACTTTTTTCAACTAATGCACAATATAAGCTTATAAGTTGGTAAAAAGTAGTATTTTAAGTAGAAAACAAAATAAAATACTTTATATACTTTTCTATTTTTTCTGTTATTCCCTCTTGTATGTTAGTATAGTATATAGTGTTAGATCTAAATCCTCTCCCTAAATCCTCTGGGTATGAATTGGAATTCCAGAATGTATTATAAACGATGCGGTAACAATATATACAGAAAGTCCTTCAAGTTTTTGAAAAGATAACAACATCTTTAGTAGGTATACCTACAACCAACCTTCAATTCAAAATATCACACAAATAACAATTTATCATCATATGTATTATAACTAAATCGTAAGAAATAAAAAAAAAAAGAAAAAAAACTAGCACAGTAAGAGAACTTCTTTATATCTCTTGCTTTTTAGATTTTTATATAATATAGGTATATGTATGAAAATCGTGGATATTTTAACTCTTCTTCTATATATGTTCATGGTTTATGTTGATTCATATATGATAAGATGGATAAGAACTTGGTATAAGGGTAATATTTTGTCGTTATATCTCCATAATCTGGCTATATCTTTGAACGGAAACTCGATATTAGTTTATATACAGACTGTGTCAAAGAAATCGTTTCCAAAAATAATATCGATCAAAATGATATGATAATAAACTAAATTTAAATATTTATTTAATGATGAGCAAAGAACCACTACAACTGAAACTCCGAAATGTGTAGATTATGACAATATTTTTTTTTGTTTTCAAAAATCGTCATTTTCATTGAAAAAAAAATTTGAATACTTTTCGATGTTTCGTATTTTAATCAACTTTAATTGACCTACTTTTTGTGGTCAGTTGCATTGACATTGAATTCATTGTCAGTTGTGCTGAGGTGCGTATTAATTCATTTGAAATACGTATTTTTTATCTGTTATTGTTTTCTTAAGTGCGTAGGCAATGTTTCCATTAAACAATCACCAGTTGTTTACTTCAGCGCTTCTGCTTATCATTACTAGTTTATTCAAATTAGAATTTCTGTTTAAATTACGAAAATTTGGGAATCTTTCTCGATTTTATTTTCAATGAAAATGACAATTTTTGAAAACGAAAAAATATTGTCATAATCTACACTTTCCGGAGTTTCAGCTGTACTGGTTCTTTGCTTACTTTTCTATAGGCTCTGAAAGATATTGACCATTTTTTCCCATTTTGCTATCAAGTCATTTGTAGACAGAGTACTCTCTATCATTGTGTTCTTCTTTCGTTTCTCTAAAAAGTATATACGGAAATTGTAGCTTCTGCTGATTCCTCCTGTATATAGTTGTCTCAAAAATGACTTATCCTCATTCAGTTTGATATCGGTAAATTGTCAAGTTGGTGGATTGAAAACAGATAAACTATATAATTATAACTGTATTTTTAACTCAACAAACGATGTTTCTTCTTTTAAAATAATGTTATCTAGTTGAATTGGAATTGTTTGATTCACTTAATTGAAAAATGAATAAATTATGCTCTCATTAAATTTTCATTGATAAAGGATCGTTATAGATCCTTGGAAATTTGTTTAGCAATGAAATAATACTCGGCTCTTCTATACAACCCTCTCGATTGTAATGTTTTTGCTAGTTATCGTATGAGATTTTGCATTATTGTCATCTTCAAAATGATGATTTTTCATATTAAATTTTAGTAAATTTCCGCTCTTTCATCCACGTACTTGCACAATCTATACAACAACAACAGAAAAAAAAAATAAACAAAGAGAGATTGTCATGGTTGACAGTGTGTAGATGTGCTTCCTGTGTTATTTTGATGATTTTTATTGTAACGGTTGAGACATAATATACCCTAGAGACATCTAACATGGACTAGTGATTTTTATTATAGAAAACCAACCCTCTTTTTTTTTGATATCATCTGATCTGGATTGATTTTGTTGTTCTACATTGTTTATAAAGGGTGATTGTCTTGAGGCAAATATGAATAACAAAATATACACATACTCTCTTATTCTTTGTATATTTGTTCAATCATTTAAAATTTACTTGTTTGAGGTGGTTTTAATAATAATAATAATAATAATGTTGACGGTACAAGCAAGATACGGTATTAAACTCTCTGGAATATCTATAAAATTCGTTAGAGGGTGACTAGATTACGACCCAAAACGGAAGTCTGTCGTTTAAATACGTGACATGACACTAATAGAACATTAAGCAGAGATATACATTAAAAGCATATGCTTAAGGTATACTTTACACATAGTTTTGAATATTGAATCTAAATTATTTTAAAGTAGCGTTTAAATTAAAAAAAACAAAATTAAATTCTCTCTTGAGAAAAATTCCGTAATATATACGGATTAGCTGTTATTGAAATTTAACACCTTAACAACAACTTCTTTCTTCTTTTACATTAACTTTTTATCATAGAAAAATGAATATTTTTAATGAAAACAAAAATTCAAGCAATCTAGAAATGGGAAAGTACCTGTAGTATTTACATCAAAAGCAAATTAAAGTGATCACGTTCATCAAACCGAAAAAAACTGAGCGTATTCTGTCCATCATTATAGAAAATTCAGCTGATTTCTCTTTTAGATTTTTCTTGTATAAAGGGTTGATTACACTGAGCGACTTTAATCGCTAGACGCTGGCAGTTGATATGGACCGCGCATGCGCATATTGCAAGACACTCAAAATTAGTGATGTCAACTACACAGAATTTGGTCGCAGCGTCTAGCGACTTAAGTCGCTCGATGTAATCGACCCTAAAGAAATATTGTATTGATGTATTGATGTACATACTGAATTATTGAAGTTGGATAGTCTTAAGGCGAAAACAGACGACTGGTGTACTTGGCCAATACACAAGTACCAGCTCACGAGCCATTGTACAAGCAAAGGCGCGTACACGTCGTGTACAATATTCGTTTAAAATACGCCAGCGAATTTGTACAATGGATAGAACAGTGTTGACCAGAATGGATAGCGGTCATACTAAAATAGTCGTCGCCTGTGCAGCTATTGTGGTTGGAATCGGTGGATGTTATCAATACATATTGCACAGTATTTAGCAAAGCAATACACAATTATATGTACAACTCTTCTCAGCGCACCACAAGTATAGTCTTGCCAAGTAGGTCAATAATTGTGGTCCCCTTGGCTTGTGTAATTTTTACCGACAAACGATGGGAAACATACCAGTCTCCACCATTGACAAATATTGGCCAAGTACACCAGTTGTCTGATTCCGGCTTTAGCATTTGCGGTATAGCTATCATTCCAATATGGGCGAAGGAGGTACAGGGTAGGATGGATAACTTGCAGGCGCACAAACATATGTGTTGACTAATTTTAGAGAGCGAGAGAGAGAACGACAATCATAATTCAACGAGTCAAACAAGGAGCGCTAGTAAAGCACCACGTGACTTACGTAAACATATTTGACGCCTCCTTCAATATGTTTTCTCTGTAATTACGATTGGTGTTTATCGAAATTGTGCAATTGTTCATACAATTATATTTTTACCACCAAATTCCGATTTATTCATTTTCAACCATCTACTTTCACACTATTCGTTCAATTTAGTTTTATTTAATGTCAAATATCTTACAATCTAGCTGGTTAAAGTATCAACATTTAATACGTTCTGTTTCGCAATTTTACTCCAGTTTAGAAAAGATTTATTACTTGGAATTGAATTGCAATATCCCAAAGAAATTCACTTACATTTCACAAGATGAAGGTTTTAGACAAATGTTTTAATGCATTTCTAATATTGTGTCGTATTGTATAAAAATCATCTGTTTGTTTTATTATTTATTATTAGAAAAAAGTGAATGTTTTATTTATTATGGCACTTTGTGTTAAGTGCACATCACTCTAGTATTTTGGTCAGAAATAATAAATCTCTACCAAGGAAAAATGTTGAGAAGATTTCTCCTCTATACTATATACTTCTAGATAGGAGGAGGTCTGGTGTGAAAAATTGACAGTTGAATAGTCTTTCTTTATACACCAATATGTCAGAGTGTTTGTTTCCAAATATGTATCGACAAAGAAAAATCGTAAAATTTCATTGTTTCTACCAGTATTATGTTGAATATTGATGATATACTTTGTAGAACATGTGCGACGTAGATCATTGACAATTTACAACCGTGTCGAACAATCGATCTCTCATTCTTCGTCTCTTTGAACGGATTTTTTTCTAACAACAAACGCTACTGTAACAAACACTTCTTCACTCAAAATGATTTGAGTTGATTAGAGATAATGGTTGCGTAGTGAATACGATTTATTTTCAGAAATGATGTTTAAATCAACAATTCAAGTGTACAAATTCACTTTCAATAGTCCGATTTATTTGGAATTACGTTGATTTTAAGAAAAAGAAATCATCAAATTTAATTGGGTAAGAAAGAAAGGGCGACAATTTAGAGATTAAGGGATGATTTTCTCTCGTATTTGCCTTAATTTGATGATTTGTTTCGTGACTTTAAATTTCATCTCTAATCGAATCGAACTTTCAATTATAAAATGAAAAGTTAAGCCGAGTTGATTGGATTATATCGACTTTGTGTACATGGAGTATGTAATGGAGAAGGAAAACATAGAATTTGCATAATTCTATTTTATTTTCTCAATTCATACTAGAAACTTTTAAATGAAATAAATGGATTCCTTTTTTTTAACAACTAATAGAGAGATCGTTAGTACAAATTTACAAATTTTATTTTTAATAAAACTCGTCGTTTAAGCAAATTAAACTCATTTACGATTCTAATGGTAAGCCAATGGAAATAAAAGTTGGAAAGTTAACCAATTTTGATGGTTTTAATGAAATTTGTTGTTTTTCCAGTAGCGATGCAAATAAAAATCTACACAATTTAGGTATACAGGCTGAATTTTCCTGTTTATAGCAACTTTTGTAACTATTAAAAAAATCATCTAAATCCCTTGATACACGTCATGTTTAAGGAACATTTTCAATCCATATATTAACACAGATTTAGATTACACATCCGAAAATGTACAAAGAATATCTACTTAAAAGCTTCTCACTTTATATCCTTTTGATTTGGTCTAGTCACGTAGAAATAGGATCTAGTGGCTTTAATAAAACTGTCATTTGGGAGAAAACAGCTCAAGGTAGAAACTTAACTATCAACATTTCTTTATTTTTCTTTCATGTCTAACTGACGATTCTTAATATAATTTTATAAATTATCATCAAAACGATTGATTGATTCAATTATAGTTTTCCTATGATTAAAATTGTCAAACATCCAAAGTTTCAACAAGTATTCCATACAAATTGACAAATGTTGCATGAAATATATCCACTCCCCAAATCCATATAATTCAATTTTCATGACATATTCAGAATTATCTCATCAAAAATTAATTTGTCTCTTTGAACACAACACAGTAAATTGCAAGTTAGCTAGTTTTCATCTACATATTGACTTCAAATTGAATTTACATCTCATCTATAGTATAACTCTATGATCATCTTATAATGTTCTTATTACTTCTATTTCTACAATGAAATGGTGAAATACGTTTATATTTGGTAAAGTCACGTCGTTGTGAATGCAATTAACAAGCGATAATGACTAGATGTTCTTCCTTAAAGGAAATGAGATACAAAATGTAAAGGCAGTTATTTAGACCAGGTCTCTCAAGTCTTTACTCTTCATCAACTTATTCTTGATTAGCTAATTTAGCGATAATTCCTTCTTTTTCGAAGATCGTTGTTTATTTGTAAGGTCGCTGTTGTTTAATAATCAAAAGTACAGCATTGTTTTTGAGATTATGATGTGAATATGTATATTGCTTACTTTAAAATTAAAATTACAATAAAAGGAAACAAGTTTGGTTGAAACAAAGAAGCCATTAAATTTATCGTAATTACATTTTAAAAATTTATTACTAATTTTTTTGTTAGTTTCCTTTCATTGAGAATAATGAGAATCATTTTGGTTATAACAAACTTTTCTTAGAAAATCGTTTGTGTCCACTAAAAAGATGCAACCAGAATAAAAATCACCGTTGTTTGTTTGCAATAAGATTGTGGCACTAGTAGAATTGTAATGCAACTCATAAATGGACATGTCAGTTTCATCCAGAAGAATCATCTGAATTCCAATTACTGTATTTACTCTTCTTATTGTTAAAGGTGTGGATTTTTGTAGGTAGAAAGATTACGTCATTTGCGCCCTTCTAACTATAGGAGAAGGAAAACTAACTTCCTCTTTAAACAGTATTATTCGCTTTGTATTGAAGTTTAGTTAGCTACAAAGTGAATGTTCGTACAAATTAAAAGACAACTCTCTGAGTGTGCTCACACCCTAAACAAGATAGGAAGAATACACACCTACAACAATAAATACCATCCCCAACTAAATCGTTCTCTAATTCTTCAATTATCCCATTCTCCCTTCGTTATCTCACTAAATAACATTTTGTCCTTATATTGTTATTGTGCAACTGTTACACCTGTATAGTTTATCTATTCCTGTATACGGTGGTTGATAGTAAAGAACTGTACATTATCTTAGGTGACATGTGTCTAAAATTTAACTAAAACTAACCACATACAAGTATCGTCCATAGTTTATGTAGGGTTAGCATCTTTCCAACTACAACAACAGAAGCTCGAAAAGTTTGTGTGTTGCATTTCTCACTTTCAAAGCACGTATTTCTCTTGGGAAATCGTCTAAACTGCACATACATTTTAATCCAAAATGAATTAAACTTTTTTTTTTTGAATATGTATTCCAAATGATTACAATTTAATATTGAATTTCTATTAAATTGTTTGTTTTTTTGTGTGTGTGTTTCGTTTGACGTAAAAAGTAATAAAATACGAAAAATCTGATAGCTAACAGACGTTTTTATCAGGTATGAGGATGATGGGGGGATAGATGAGTTTTTGATGAATCCTACTATATTGTTGGTGGTTTGTATTGTAGTAAACTCCCTAAGGTATCATTATTGATAAGAATTTGATGTATCACAAATTAGAGATTTTGATATCATATTGAACTTGACAACCGTAAAATGAAACAAAGACATCGAAATGTAATTTTCAATTCAATAATATTTATATATTCGTGATGGCGAAATGTATATTATACAGGTTTCCATATTTTTTAGACAACAGAAGTATAGCGAGTACTTTGTCCAAAAATGACTTGAGACCAAAATGGGTCTTACCGATAAAAGTGTTTCTAAAATGACAAAAACGGTCAAAACATATATAAAAATGAGCAAAGAACCACTACAGCTGGAACTTCGGAATGTGTAGATTATGACAAAAAAATTTCGTTTTCAAAAATCGTCATTTTCATTGTAAAATTTTTTTTTCCATCAAGTCATGTTTAGACACAGTACTCGCTTTCCTTGTGTTTTTGTTTTGTGTCTCTCAAAAATACGGAAGTGGTAGCTTTAAATGACTTATCCTGTATAAGATACTATACGTTCAACAAGAGTAAAATAATATTCTTCAATATTGATAAAAACAGGAAAACTTTTTGACTGTATTTACCATTAATCTAAAGTTAAATCCTTTATTCGTTTCTTTCATTATAAAGAATCAGAATGGGTGAATAATGGAAAACAGACTGGATTGCTTTATGTTGTTGTTTATTGACTTAGTTTGCATTGTATACGTGTTTTTCTGGATAAAGGGAAGTGGTTTTACACACTTTCTTCCTCGTTTATTTCACAAAAGCCCTACGTAAATAATCGGTTGTTTTTTTTTTCTTATTTTTATTTTATTTTTCTCCTTAACATCATGTTTGCTTCTCATTTATCCCGGTTTTTATCTATTTATGGATGATGTTTGAGGATTTATTTTACCTCCACCATTTATTTCTATAGATTTATAGTAGAACACATTTTGACATGGCTAATACATCTTGAAAGAGTTCTACCGTTAAAAAATAATATAAGAAAATATTAGTTTTTATATAAATTTGCTCAATTCTACATAAAGATCTCGCTTTTAGAAAAGCTCTCTTTGTATGAAACTGGATTTTAATTACCAATTATTGGAGAGTTTTCCTAAACAAACTGTAATCTAAAAGATATAATTAACTTCTTTTTAACGTTATTAAGATGCATACAACCTACCCTCTTTATCTGAATTATTGTAATAAAGAAATTATAAACTTTATTTATAGTCAGTCGGTTTTAACTTGACGCCAAACTGCATATGAGTGCGCATGAACATGCGTGTCTGACACCCGGCGATTGTTTGTCAAGTTGATTTTGTTGGATTGATTTTCTCTCAAGTACTGATCATTCTTTGTTAAATCTTCATAACGTTTTAAAACAATTTTTTGTCAACCAATAGATTTTCTGTTGACTGAGATGAAATTAGACCATTGTAAACTATAACATTTTGCTGGTCCAATATGGTATAGCGTTTACAATGTAAATAGAATTTAGCTTGTCTGAGAAAGGCTAATCCTATGTAATTGAATTCTCTGTTGGATATGTATATTGTGTGCGGGCCTTTCTAAACAGTCTGATTTTCTCTTATGTTGTATACAACAAATGGAAAACGGCCAAAATGTTTTTGTGTATTATCCTGATACTTCAAATATTTTTCCCTTTATTGTGATTACAACAAATATCGATTGGATCGCTTTTTGTTTTTTAAAACAAAATAATTGAATTAATAAGCAATTATTGTACAATCAACCTAAATTTACATATAGATAACATTTCCATTGTAGTTGAATAGTTGTCTTTGTAACGATTGTTCTGCAATGATACACTGAAGCATCGTTCAATGATAATTTTGTTTGTTGTATTCGCAAAATTAAAGAGCTCTTTACAGTTTCGATAATTGTGAGAATTTACATTTTGAACTTGTCGCTGTTTCTATACAGGGTTGGTGGCTCAAGTGTCGCAGTGATTCGAGATCTGCATGTGTAGAAAAGGGACAGAAATAAAAGTTTTAAGAACGTGTACTGCCTTTTTGACTGCCCCAAAGGTACTACTGAGGTGTCACCGTATATACGTTCTTAAAACTTTTATTTCTGTCCCTTCTCTACAAAATGTTCGATCTCGAATCATTGCGACACTTAAGCCACCAACCCTGTATAATCTTGTAATTTCAACAATGTATTTGTAACGAAAATGTTGTGGTCAATTTTTGGTTGCTGTATTCTTTGTGTAATTTTCTTTTAGTATTTATTTAATCGTTTGTTATATCTTTTTTTTTTCGTCATTGTTTCAGGCTCACTCACCCTTACTTGGTTCCGGTGACAACAAACCAGTAAGTAAAATAAATAGTCTTTTCACTATTCCTCTACATTTCACCACGCCTATCCACTCACATTTCCCGCCTTTCCTATGTTGTTATTCCAGTTGTGTTTTCACTCAAAATGTCCGATTTTCTATATTTTATCTGTAGTATTTTGATGGTAGATGATAAGTAGATAGATTATTTATCAACTTATTTTGATATCCATGATAATTAATCCTTTGTGAATATTCAACTGTAATAAGCTTGTACTTGTATTTATAATTCCCAGTAGTTGCACAAGTTATAAATCGAATTAATTCTATAGTTGCATACAGATTAAACTGCAATCCTAGATTAAATTTGGTAAATATCAAACATTACTGAATGGTTTCTCTAGAAAATCTCAAACGAATAAAGTCGTTTTTTTGTTTCCTTGCCAATTATAGTTAATTATTGTAAAATACATTAGATTTGTCATTTAGGTTATATAACAACATTGGTTTTTATTTTCTTGTCATGCAACAGAAAATTTAATTACGCGTTATTAATTGTAGAAAATCCGCGCAAAATCGTACATATAACATCCACAATTTCTAAATAACTAGTCGTTTAGATAGATAGACGTAGACAATTTGGGCAACGTCTCCGTTCGCATCACTATGGTAACCTTGTGTGGCGTTACTTCAGTTGTGTGTCTATCTGGGGAAAAAATGGGAGAGGCGTGCGGTGTAAACAAGTAAATAAAAATTAAATAACTGGGTGTGTTTTGAATATTTCAGTGTTTTCAACCGAAAAAACTACAACTCTATGAATCAATAATTTGTTTATTATCAAAATTCAATCAAGACTAAACTGAAAAATATCAATTTTTTATTACAAATAAATAAACAAATATGTTGAATTTTTAAAATAAAATTTCCTATTATTTTAATGTTTATAAATGTTGCCAAAAATTTAGATTAAAATTACACATTATATAACAATAATATTTGTAATCTGTCTAAAGAAAATCGCTAAATCTGTGTGTGTGTGTGTTTCAGGAATATAGCGAATCTAAACCTAATAATATTTATATTTTTATATATATCTCAACTGTAGTTTTTTTCAGTTTCTTTGCACCAGTTGTTCACCCAACATTGATTCATAAAAATCATTGTTCTGTTATTATTAAAATAAAATAAACAACAAAAATAGTGTTGAGTATATTTTTATTAAAAATTGTTCCAAATTTGTTGTGTTTGTGTAATCGAAATTTACAACAATTGCCCAAGTTTGTTTTTAATCCAATTTTTTATTGAAGAGCAAAAAAAAAAATTGAATAGAATTCGTCCAAATGGGTTGTGGGGTGAAACCCAACAATACAGACACTTCATCCGAATCAATGGTAGGTTTACTATTATCCCAACGATTGTTGTAATAATAATTTTTGATGATATGGCACGAAACTACTGAAAAGCTTGTTCTATTTTCAGTAATAAGATAATCATGATTTTATTGAAAATTTTTTGTGTTGCTCTATTATTTATTGAAACGTTCAATTCGGTTCTTTCCCATCTTCTTTCAGTTCATTTCATACTTTCTTTTTGAATTTGGATGATTTGTTAGTTACTCAATTTGTTTTATTTTCAGTAACACACTGATTTCAGAGTTATTTATAAAATCGTAATATTCCTCATTTACGTGTTGGTATTATTATCGATTTCTTCTTTATTTTTGTTGTTCAAATTGAATTCATGATTTTAAAATGAACAGATGTGCGAATATGATTGAAAAATCAAAATTGGTGTGTCTAGAAATGTTTTTCATTTCAACAATTTAACATGAAGAAATTTATGAAATACACACACACACACATATGTTTTGTGAAATATTGATGAGTAAATTGTTGGATTTTCCTGAAGGAATTTATCTCTTTTATCCATACTATTTCAACATGTTTTATTTATTTATTGATATAAATTGTGTAGCGTTTAAAGTAAACTGTCTACACTACAGTTTTATTATTTATAGAATTAAAGGTTTTTCAGTTTAGCTGAAACAGTGGCGTAACTTAGAATCTTTAATCTTTCAACATTCTACTGTTTTCATAGTGTTACTCCTATTAATAGCTGTCTTTAAGATGATTTCACGCATTTGAACTGCGCAAGAGTGGGAGAGTGATTAGCCAAGTTGGCACTATTTTCAGTGGATAACTATAATATAATTATGAATATTTAATTAATTTGGCTAGTTTTAAACTGAAATTAGCAATTATTTTTAGATATTTTTTTTTGTTAAATTAATTAGTGACACCTGTCGGAGAAACTGTTGCTAAAATTGTTATCGATTTGCCAAAAATTTTTCGAATCTCTTACTTACAGTTAGCTTTGTCTAGACTTGTTGTAAATTTTCCTCGTTATATCCGATTTATATTGTAAATAACTGAAGACGCCTTTTTAACGTAAACTAATTATATTTCTTGTGGAAATCGATCATGTTTACACAATTTCCATTATTAAAATTTGTTAGAGACGTCAATCCAGAACAACGATAACAACTACTCTCTTGCAATCAGTCTATTTTCAGTTGTTATAACTTCAAACATACAAACAACGATAAATTTCAAATAGATTCTAGTTCCTTGTCTTTTACTAATGCATTTGAGTACATTAAGATCTTGTATAGCCTACTTTACTGGATAAAGTTTTGCTGAAATTATCTAATTTGAAGATTTACGTTTCAACAACTTTACTAATCATCTATCTACCATTAAATTCCAAAATTATCCTTTGAAAAACATAATGTTGATGATAATTTAACAAAAATTGATCATTTATTATTATTTCTTTATTGTTGTTTATTTCTAGGTAAATGGTGATGATGAATGGGAATATGAAGAAATTATATTGGAACGTGGTGGTGCTGGTTTAGGTTTTAGTATTGCAGGTGGTACAGATAATCCACATATAGGTGATGATACAGCAATTTATATAACAAAATTAATACCGGGTGGTGCAGCATCAGCTGATGGACGTTTACGTGTTAATGATTCAATTTTATCTGTTAATGATGTATCTGTTATTGATGTACCGCATGCAGCAGCCGTTGAAGCACTTAAAAAAGCTGGCAACACTGTTAAATTGGTAAGTAAATATATTTTTAGATTATTTTGTGAATGATTGAATTTTGTAAAAGAATAAACGAGACCAATGACGACTTCCGTTTTATGTTTATATATTTATTGTACAGTTTTTTTGTTGCTATGTTGTTTATTATCTTCTTACAATTAGTGGCAGACTAGCGTGCATAAAACCTATACACGTTTACAAGGAGACAAGTATAGATAACTTATATAAATAAAAAAATTCTAATCCATTTTTATGTAGTTTCAAACTTTAATTCTAATCATAATATTGCTTCTGGTAGCGTTTTGATTATGTTACTTTGTGCTTTTTTATGCCTTATCGTATGTATACAACCTTTCAAATATATCAATGTCCAAAAACATACTTCAAATTGACATGGAATGTAATAATAACAACAAAATTGATCACGGGATTGTTTTTAAAGGAGTTGCTGTATTGTGGAAGTTACAACTGAAGAACAGTTTGTTTGTAATTAATTGAGATAAGCTTTCCGCGTTATAAATGGAGCATTAAATAAATTGATGCTTAAAAGTGTGTTTTAGTGTTATTTTGAAGAAAACTCCTAAAAATCTTAACCAAAAATCGATTATTACAAACGGACATTGAAAGTAGATTGTGTTTACGGCGGCAGATCTATTCTGCTTTTTGTTCAGTTTGTATCTGTGTTTGGTTCTTCTTTTAAAAGAAAACACAAAAATACGTTCATTCTGTAGTAGATCTGCTGGTGTAAGCATAATAACCGATGATAAACAAACTAATATTGTGACAATGACCTTAGTTATTTATCAATAGGCGAATTAGCCGACGCTACCATTTCTTTATTTTTCGAAAAATGAAACTATGATGTTTCCATTAAACAATCGCCGAAAAATTTGCAAACTTCCTTGTTTTTTTCCCAATGAAAATGACGATTTTTGAAAACGAAATTTTTTGTCATAATCTACACCTTCCGGAGTTTCAGCTGTACTGGTTCTTTGCTTACTTTTGTATAGGTTCTGAAAGATATTGACCATTTTATCGATAAGTCCCATTTTTCTATCAAGTCATTTTTAAACAGAGTACTCTCAATCCTTATGGTTTTGTTTCGTTTCTCATTATTTTTTCTGTTCGAAAGCAATCGACAGTACATTCTGAAGAGGAAACAGTAATTTTTCAATTTTGTTCCCACTTACAAATAACCTACAAGGGTACTTCGATCGTAAGAGATTACTGACGATTAGACAAAAACCTACAAAAGATAAATTTTTATTAATTATTTTAATGTTCTGCTTAACATTAAAAATGGTAGCTTTTGTTGTTTAATTAACTTGTAAAATAGACTTGCGCTTGTTTCCATTCGAAATACAGTTAAAAGGAATTGTTGTGATGTAATGGTGTGGAATTCAGATATAAATACAATTTATAATATTAAAGCACGTTCATAATGATTGGAAACTTAAACAAAATTTACATTTTAGTAACACACAATGACAATGACATGTGATTAGTATAGTAGCAATAATAGTAGTTTTACTAAATGTAGGTAATATTTAGTAAAAGTTTTGCACAAACAAGAAGAAAGTCAGTTGTAGCGAATAATTGTAATTAAGCATCTGAACCAGAAATCAATTAAAACTTCCACTAAACTCTTCTCCTTCCTCCTCAATGTTTTAAATTAATTAAATTTTCGAATAATATTGTATAAATAATATACCAATATTTCGGTTATGTTTTATTATTATTTTTCTTGTTTTGTCTTGTTGTATTGTAGTGTGTTCGACGACGACGACAACCCAGAAATATGCGTTTAATGGAAATTGAATTGGTAAAAGGTAATAAAGGTCTTGGTTTTAGTATTGCTGGTGGTATAGGTAATCAACATATACCTGGTGATAATGGTATTTATGTAACAAAAGTTATGGAAGGTGGTGCAGCACAAGTAGATGGACGTTTACTTGTTGGTGATAAATTAGTAGCTGTTAGAGATGCTGTGGTAAGTAATAATACATCATCTCTATGAAATTTGTTTGATATTCTTATAGTTATGTTAGAAATTATGGAGTATCATTAAAGAAAATTTAATTATAACACACAACATGCTACAACAACATTTTAACCTCAACAAGCATAAACGAGATAACTTCAACTTTATAGTCTTTAATTACTTTAACCGAGAATTTTTCCGGAAGGTAATAAACATTAAAAAAAAATCCCTTTAAAACACTTGTGTAGGGAGAATTTTTTTTTTACGAATATCCTCCTAAAACACGAAATATCGAATATTATGCGAATATTAAAATTTGATGGTTAACCACATTGGGATCTAACACTAAAAGAATGATAGTACCTTTGATACTGTTGTTGTCGGTTTTTCGATTTTCAGCTACTAACACTTTTTTTAAATTAAAATTTCCCAACAGTAAAACTCATCTCTCGCTTCATAGCGTTGGTTTTTTTTTATTATTTTGTTTTTCAAGAGTTGTTCCCCTCCTCTACTCGAGAGCTTATTAAAGTTTTAAGTAACATGCTTCTCATTTTCTCTATTTTAAGTTTCATGTTCCTCCATCTCGTTTTTGTCTTGTTGGGTAATATTTTATAATGATAAGGGTGTGGAGATGGTGGTAAGGGGAATAGTATAATAGTAATGCGTATCATCAGCATCTCTTACAATTCTCACGTACCTTTTGATTATTCAACACTTGGCTTTTTCTACACATACTAGAAGGTTGAATTAATTTTCTTAATTTTAGTAAAACTAGGTAGGTATTTTGAATAGCGGAAATGTTATGCAAAATGATCGTTCTACTTTTCAACGAAGTTCCGTAGAGGATGTCAGTATGATGTTTGCCCTTTTTTTTTGTTTTTGCTGCCTCCTTTCAAGTAACAAGACTTATTCAAACATCATTTCGTTTAAGTTAGACACGAATTTTAATTTTCTTTTGCTCACTTTTTTATCATCATAGCCCTCGAGTACAGCTTCTTTGTTAATAATTCATGTTGTAGAACAGTCCTTTGAAAATCTTGTTATCTTTAAAATAATTAATATAATAAACCAATTATCTTTTGTTTTTTTTTTGCGCTCTTCTCTTGCTCTTTTGACTTTTGTGATATTCAAGCAAATTGGAAATGAAATCAAAAAATTGCCTTTAAGGTAAATTCTTCTTGTTTCTTTTGTTGTTGTATTTTTCTATTCAAATTGGAAAAGTTACAAGCTTTTTAAAAATTTAACCGTCAGTTACATTTAATTACCGTTTATTTTTAGGGGTTAGCGGTTAAGGGTTGTTCTTATTAAAAAAGAAAAATAGAAACGAGATAATTCAATCATACGTACACATCTTGTCTGTTATTCGACTAACAGTAACTATGTAGCTTTCAGTTTATGTTGACAAGGTTTTAATATAATTGTTTTTGTGTTCATTAGAGTGAATAGACGAGGGTTGATGACACCTGACAAATTACCTCACATCATCCCTTTTGATACAGATTTACGTCTAGAGTTGTAATAATGATGATATTAAGGAAAAATGAGATTGATGTTTTTAATATTATTTTGACATTTTCTAAATTAAATTAATATTTTTTCTTTTATTATTATTATTATTATTTTCTAGAAGGGCGAAGTTAATTTAGAAAATGTTACACATGAAGATGCTGTTGCAACGCTCAAAACTACACAGGATAAGGTTGTTCTCGTCGTTGCGAAACCAGAGAGTGCCTTTAATGCTCCCGCATCCGATACTTCCTATTCACCGCAATTATGTAAGTAGGATTTTTTACAATAAAAAAGAATGCTTCCGCAAATAAACTAGAATTGTTCCAGTATAAAGGGTTGCCTATTTACAGGCGTTAAATTCATCATTATTTTTCAACATGTAATTTTTAATACAAAATCATTTTTTTGTTTCTTCCAAATATTCGCGTTAATTTAAGTTTACAAACTGTAAAGTCATGTATTAAATTGTATCAACAGATGGTATCAAATTCGACAAAAACCATCTTGTTCTTCTTAATTACAATTTCTCACCAATATTATCCAACTATCTGATTACATATAAAATCCATTCTACTGTAAATTGGTTAACCACAATAAATTTTTACAATTCTTTTTATTAAAATTTTTCTTTTATTGTAATAAAATTAGCGACGAAACAACAAGGACCGTATCCAGATTCTGTCCATTCTTCAAACCTCGCACTCCATCATCCTATTTCAACATCAAGAGCTGTCAGTCAAGAAGATATATCTCGGTAAGTCCATTATTTTTTCACTAATTTTTTTTTGAAATTAAAAACAAATCCTCTATTTTAATATTTATGAAATAATTTGCATCGATAAAACTAAAATATTGGTGGTAATAGTGGATGATTGTAATTTGCATTTTTAATAAACGCCATTAATCAACTTATCATTGTTATATATACCAACATACATGTTCATATGCAAATTATTCTGTATTTTAATTATTTATATGTTTGGGAAAAATAGTAAAAGAGGACTATTTGCATATATTTCACACCCTTTAATTCGATTTCAATTTGATCGAATTTAATTTTCAAAAATTCACATTTTCATAATTAAACCAAATTGTTTTTTTTTTCTCGAATGCTACGTGAGGTCTTGTATGATTAATTAGTATATTACTCACACACCCATTCATAAAAGACAACTAAATGTACATTATTTGAATTTCAATTAACTAAAACTTTATTGTTGACCAAAAAGTGAAAATTCTACTACATATAAGTTGTTATAAAGTTAGTTGATTTTTGTTTGTCTACCATCTGTAATAATAGTTTTCTATACAATTCTAAATGGTGACTTTAAAGTGTTATAAGTGTGGCAATTTGGGATGAATGTAGCATAAGATTTATTTAATTATTTTTATACAATGATCAGGTAATTTCGTTGCATTTTTCTCATATTATTAATAAATAATTTTTCCGTGTAATAACACGTGTACGAATGTAATTATTAACACATTGTTAAAGTTTCAACAATGCAAGTAATTACCGTTTTTGCTGTTTATTTTTGATAAAACAAAATAAAAGTGTCAAGTTTCTAATTATAACATACTCTTATAAATTAATGACGAACAATCAAGACAATAACGTTAAAGTGTGAAAGAGAGGAATTAAGAGGAAACGATGCTTCACAAAACAAAAAATTAGAATCCATTAAAATTCGGTATCTGTCCATGATTTTCAATTTCTTGGTGCTAATGACGCGCTAATAGAGTTGCGCCCCGGAGCGATATGGGCCCCCTAAAAGTCCTAGTAAAATATAAAAAGTTTCGCACAATTATTAGCTTAGGGGCCTCAAAGAGGATAGATTCGCCACTGGTTATCTCTTGTTCTACATTACAAGAAAGTCTATCATCTAACAATTTTACTGTGAGGAACAATTGTACAATTTTCAACAGTTAGTATGAATTTTTCGCATTTCCAAATGTCCTTCTATTATCTTAAATATTGTTCTTTAAATTGTTAAAGTGCCCTTCCTGTTGCATTCATAAATAAGGAAACATTTAGGTGGAATACCTTGTAACTAACAAACATCATATATAACAAAAATTCGGTTATTGCGGCATACCAATTTACAGTTTTAACTATTACGATGATGGAAATAAAAAAATTGTTGTGGTGAATATAGTGGAGATTCTTCAAATTTCTCACAGCTTGTTAAAATTCCAATCATCGAACTATTATACAATGATGAAAATGGATAAAATTTACTTTACCTAAACACAAGAATTTCAGGTGTTTAGTTAATTAAACCAGACTATTTTAAAGGTGCGTTTACTTGTAAAACAATTTTTTCTTCCTCTCTTAATATTTATGGTTGTTTGGATTGTGAGGAAAAACGTGAAATCTATCAAATCGAGCAAAATTCGATAGATTTTCATTATATAAGAAAAATAAATACCTACATAAAGACGGTTTATTGTTTACTTTATTTATAATCGTTATAACCGAATATTGTGTTCGTTATTTTTTGTTTTTTTTTATTTTTTAATAATAATAATAATGATAATATTGACAGCCATTCCAGTCGATCCAATCATATTCTATGAATGCAATGGAATTCAATGAAATTTATCAAATCAGTCACGCATTGTTATGTACGATTCATATTAAAATTAACTTTATATCCATCACACACACAGTCAATGCATCTACTACAGTTACAACAACAATAAAATTGACAAAAATAATGGAAATTAATTGATTAGCAATGCGACATTCCCATATCATTAGAAAAATTTAAAAAAATTATTTTGATTACTTGTTATTTTATGTACAGTAGCACAATTGTTAGAAACTCATTGTATATCCGTGTAGAAAGTTTTTTCTTAAGATCATCGAACAATAACCATAAACCTTAATTCCCTTCATGAAATGATGACAAATATTATTATATAACATAACAGTTTAAATCATTATATTATAAATCCTTGTCATTTTGCATTACAATAGCAAAATACGATTAACAATAATCTTAGTGGAAATTTGGATAAACTCCACCCCGTTCTATGTATACGCGTACACACTAAAATTGAATTAACAACAACGTGAATAAACTTAATATAACATCAATTTAGATTTATTTTGTTGAAATTTCTATAATTTCTATGTAGAATTACAAATGTTTAACAGAAATTTGTAATAATTCTATTTATAACAAAATCAATAGAATTAAATATTTCTCATTTAATGTTATGCCAAAAACATTATAATATAGAAGACTAAAAACCACATAAAATTATCACTAATTAAAAGTTTTTAACTAAATTTTCAAAATTGAGTTAAACACACACACACAGTTCCGCTCTGTCTTCAATTTGGCATTTAAAAATATCATTCATCAAAGTTTTGTTAATTGTCTTATTTATTGCAATTACACTAATTTATTGTTTTTTTATTTAACAATTAATAATTAACTAGAATTTCTATGAAATTTACGAAATTTTTGTATAAAACGTATTCTGTAGAAATTGCGATCCTAATCTCTATGCTTCTTTTTATGGAAAAATATTCAGTCTTTATTTGATGATTGGTTCTTATGACAAAAATCGTTTTTAATGTGTGGTCGGAATATGGAGCAAAAAATGGTTAGAAATCTAATGAACAATAAAATCCAATAATGCAACGTTTACTTAAGCCGCGCTTTGCGGTTTCCATAAGCTATCGTGTACAGGTATACAAGTAAACACGCGGTAAAGCTTATACAGGTAGACGATCCATAAAAATGAGATTTTTGTAAAAATTCCCACTCTACAAAATTTTAAAATTGACATTTTCTTCCGATATTCACTCGTTTATCGTTGTATTTTTTCTGATTTTAGTATGTTCTATTAAGCTACGTGTTTACAGTTCAATCTATACGACTATACTCGCTCTGATTCTGCGTTGATAGCCTACAGTTTTAGCATGAATGGAGTGTCGGACGACATTAGTAGGCTTTACACTGACGCTCTTAACCGCGTGATTTAGGATGCGCGCGCAGGAGTGTCTGTGTGAAGGCAATGCAACATTCCGGCGTGCGGGATTACGTGTGCTTCGGCGTGGCTGACTGGCGTGTTAATTTTCACGCGTTCCTCAGACGCGCGGTCAAGAGCGCCCGTGTAAAGCCGGCTATCCATTAATAGGAAAATATGTTGTCCCCTAAAAGTCTTACAAACAGTACAAACTCACCTGAGGTCTGGTTGGAGCTTGTGGGAGCGTGAATGGTCGGACGCATCCGACTGTAGCCCTATAGATTGGACTGTGAATGCCTAGCTTAACGCTTTGTTTATCAAAATATGTTGTCTCGTAACAGTACAAGCTCACCTGAGGGCTGGTTGGAGCTTGTGGGAGGTTGAGTGGTCACACGCATCCCACTGTAGTCCTACAACTTAATGCTACAGATTGGACTGTGAATAATGCCTAGCTTAAAGTTTTGTTCATCATCAATCAGTTTATAAACGTTCTACAATCTCAATTTAAGATCTTTCATCTGCATATGCAATATAAAAATGTCCGTAATGATTGATTGATTAATACGTTCATACATTTATGGTCGTTTTAAAATAGATTAAACTTGAACAAACTTGAAGATAGTTATCTTATTTAGTGTATGGTTTCTAGGGTGTTTTCATCATTCCTACTGCTTTCTTCCACCACTCTCTAACATGTTATAAGTATATTTAATAGTAACAATAATGATGGGGGTGAAGATCGAGATTTGTAAAGAATACAATCTAAATCGAATTTATAAAAAATCATTTCCGTATAATTACAAATGACATATTGGAGAAAATATAAACAATCATTAGAGGAAGTTATTATTTTTTTCCGTCATGTGGTAAATCGAGTGGAACATTACATTTATTTTAAATCTGTTATTTTGTTGTTTTTTTTTTTTGATATATTTTTTTAAACAACAAAATTGAAGAATTATGTAAAATATTGTACAGATGAAAGATGATGGCACAAATGGATGAAATATTGAATAATTTACATATTTTTTATTAAAAAAAAAAAAGAAAAGATACAACAACATCAACCATAATCTACTCTCCCTCATAGCATTAAAATAACATTTAAGAAGCTTTATATTTAATCAAGAAACAATTTGTTTTGAATTTAATCGCAATTAGTTCGTTTTTTAAATATTAATATTTTATTAAAGAGAAAATAAAATCGATTCTACTACCTATCTACCACCACCACCCTTCTCCATTTTGAATTAATTAAAACAAACAATAGAGGAAACAGAAGAAATATTTCGTGTTTTTTCCATATCCGTTAAATATTATTGATAAAACCTGTACATTTCTATGTGTGTTGACTAAACACAAAAAAATTCGTTATAATACCATATACAGGGGGTGAACTGTACACACACGTATAGCACCAATCGATTCATAATCTAACAATTCGAATTCAATCCTTATTACGTTATAATATTAGTTGGAGTTTCGTTTAAAACGTATATCCGTATATAACGTACGAACTTGTACTACTTTAGAGAAGGTCGTCCAATAGGAAAACAGTATATGCATTATTGTAAATGTACAAGCTATACTACACAACAGTCCACTATTATTAGTTTGTATCGTGTTGTTTTGTAGGATTTAACAGTGTAATTTTGAAGTGTGAAGTGTCTGGAAGTGTAACTACTCAATTGTAACTTTTATTGGGGATGATTCATTGTGAAAACATGAATAATCTTTGTTTTTAATAAATTATAAATTCAAGGTATTATTTGTTTGTATCACAAACACACAAAAAAAAACCTTCATTTTATGATTATTATTTTGTTAATAATAATAATTGGATTATTTATATTTAGAAAGTGAAATTATATAATCAACTATTGAAATTGTTAATTAATTAATTAATTAATTAATGAAGCATGACTGATTTTTGTATTATAAAATTACAACAAATCATTTGTTAGATCATATCCTCAATTTTAATTTATTTCATTTCAAAAACACAAACCCACAAATAAACTGGAAAATAAAAACAATTTAATCGAAATTATTATAAAAGGGGTGAGTGTGGATATGGGAGAATTCAATCGTAATTATTATCAGTTGTTTTTTTTTTTGTTATCGACGACAATATTATTAATTAGATTTTGTAATTAATTCCAATCAACATATTAGAAATGACAATGTTTTTAGTTTGGCGGGTTGTTTGTAAGAAATTCTAATGTAATTAGTTTTATTGATTAGTGTCGTTAAATTTTAACAATTTTGTTTTACTGGTCATTCCATTTATTAACACTTAAATACCATTCTTGGAACATTTCATTGTGAAAGTGTTATAAATTAATATGATTCTTTGCTACAAATCTAATTAATTAATGTTAAAATATACAGGGTTGGTGTTTCAAGTGTCGCAGTGATTCGAGATCGAACATTTTCTAGAGAAGGGACAGAAATAAAAGTTTTAAGAACGTATACGGTGACACCTCAGTAGTACTTTGGGACAGTCAAAAAGGCAGTACACGTTCTTAAAACTTTTATTTCTGTCCCTTTTCTACACATTCAGATCTCGAATCACTGCGACACTTGAGCCACCAACCCTGTATAGAGGGTTCCAATTAAAACAGTACACCAAATAATATCACAAAGTTGTCTATTATGTATACATAAATGGACTATTCAACCCATCTTACGTCTGTCAAGGATGAGCGAATAAAAGCATCCGCCTTAGGATCTTCTGTTATCAAAAACCTTTGTTTCTTACAATTAGATAAAAGATTTTTTATATCTCCATTCGGCACTTTTACAATCCTATATCGTTCAAAAGCACATTGTTGCTAGTCTAAGCTGGCAAAATTTGGGGATTTCTTGTAGGCAACAATTGATTGTGCGAAAGCTCTTTTGCATTTCACTAGCACTTTTGGGGAATTTACAGCACTTCACACTTGACGCTTGTAGGTGCGCTTATGCACTCGTGTTATTGATATTAAAGTGTTAAGGACATTCGTGATACCACTACAGAAATATTTAACATAATTTTAACCATTCGTCAAGTGGTAATTCTATAAATTACAGTGTGTTCACTCTGAAATGAGACATTCTGTATATTGGCTGAACAAAATCGATTTTAAAATTTCAAGTATCCAGTATAGGTTTCTTTTTATATAGTTCAAACATAAATTTGTTGTAAATTTGCAATCAACTTTGTACATTTCTGATTTGTTTCCAATAAATTAACGATAAAATCACATAAAATTAGAAAGTAAACATAGTGAACAATAAATATAATCTCGTTATATAAAACTGGATATTTCTGTGATATCGTTATTTATATTTTCCGGAGCTAAAGAGAAAAAAAAATTGTATGCGGTTAACATGAAAATGATAATTTTAGAAAGTCTAAAATTTGTATAAAAAGATCATTTGAATAAAGGATGATCTTCTGATGGTTCAATAAAATTGATATGGAGGGAAAATTCTTTCAAAATATTGCCTAACATATAGATTGACTATTTTTGGATATTGGAAAGTTCTGTTCTTTTTTTTTATTATTTTCTATTTCGATTGTTATTTGGTTTTAGATGACCTGGAAAATTATTGCCCTAAACAAGAAAAACTAATTGTGTTGTTTAATGCGGTTAACCAGCAGATTGATTAATAGTATTGCCCCTAGGTTGTTGTAACTATATTTTAATTTTTGTTTTCTTCAGATTTTTCTCCTTTTTATTCTTGTTTAATGGTAAATTTCTAATGTTTCTCTAACGTATTATTATCGGTAACTTTTGCAATACTTTTATTTGCACTACCAATCTGTAATTAGATATTTAATAGAGTTCTTTATGTTGTTTAGTCATAAACACTAAGAAATAGAAAAAACTGATAAGTAGAAAGTTGCTATTTAATTTTTAAATTATTTGAACAGTTTAAATATCATTAAAATTTAAATTGACTCCATTCTAAACAAACTATAAATATTCACATACACTTCTCCCAAATTTATAATGTGTTTTTAATTAAATAAATATAGTTTCTATTTGGAAAAGATTCTCTCAATTTGATAATAATGTCGTGAGTGTATTTTATTATGTAAGATGCTATAGTCTGTTAAATGACTGACGAAATCCGGTGAAATAATTAAAATTAGTTCACAATATTTAAAATTTTCCATGACGACAATTTTCAACAAATCCAATACTCAAACCTACCTGCTGTTTTGGGTTTTTTTAAGAAATACCTGGACAGTTACAGTTACCTGGACAATTTAAAAATTTTATTTATGATGACAATATTTAACCATTTCCCTCAAATCCTCTGCTGCTTTATCTTTGATGAACATTTTTCTATGATTTCACTGGATCTCTTAAGTCATTTAACAAACCATAACTATTAAAGGCTTTTTCCAACAACAACAACAACAACAAACAATAAACAGTGTTTGATGGGCCGGTAAAGAAGACACAGTAATTTCGTACTCAATTGCCTTGAAATTTACAGAAAATTGGTAGGACTTGGCCTAATTTATCTCGGTAGTTTTGTAAAGGATTTTTGGTGTCGTTTTTTTTTTTTCATTAAACAAGGACATATTGTATTTAATCGATTTGTATTGTTAAATTGTCAATAATCGATTTAATTTTGAACAATTTTTTGTAATGTGATTAAAAATTCTGTCTGATATTATATTGGCTTATTTGGTCGTGAATTTAATATAAATATTGGTCATCGGCAATGACCCCGATCATTTATATTATTTACAACATGATAAATGAACATATTGGGACAAATTAATTACCTTGAAAATCCAATTTTTTTTTAATTATTAATCGATAAACAACAGACTGTTTTCTCTTAGTCAAACAACAAATATAAATGTCAATTTACCCTTTTTCCGGATCAGTTGTACAGTCCCTTCCACCAATTAATTGTAATCTTTTTGAATGTCACGATTTATGCAAATTTTCATATGTTTTTTTAATGATTAACTTTATAAATAAAACAAACGATTAAGATGACTAATCATGGGTGTCTCACAGTAGCGGCGTGTAGTTTAGCAACTGGGGGGGCCCAAATTTAGTCACCTTTACTAACTTAGCGTTTCTAAGGGTACGATTACACTATCAAGACTTACTTCTTCAAGTTAGTTTTCTTCAAATGAGTGCGAGAAAGACAGACGTAACTGTTTCTATCTTTGTCGTACTCATTGTCAGTGAATACACCAACTTGACAAGTTAAACTCGATAGTGTAATCGTACCCTAATAGCAATATAGGAGAAACAGCAGCACACACTCTTAGGGGTTTTGCAGAGATTAACAGAAAATAAGCGGCCAAGGTCTAAGAACTTCAGCTATTGACAATATCTTACTTTACCATTTCTGTAATGTTTATGGTGAAACATCAGCCAAAGATCAAAATAGATCGGCATCCTCAGTCAAATACTGCTAAAAGTAGGTTGTGCCTGGCTACGTCCCTGGTGTCTCACATAGATTAGAGACACGAAACAAAGAAATTGTCCGTTGTATTGAAGTACAATGCATTTAAACAGATAATTGTTAAAATTGTCGCAATATAATGCAGATGTTTGTGAGGTTAAAAGCCGTAATAATGAAACTATTTGTCTTTCAAACTTAACTTCTATATAATAAAAATCGTAAATGTGAACGTCAAATAGTATCAACGTAATTTATATTTCAATACAACGGACAAGATTAGTGAAACATTTCGTTTGTCTATAAGCGTCAATCATCTTCCATATCAAAATTGATCCATATTTTGTCGATTATACGCAAAGAATTTATCTTAAAATTCCTAAAAGCTTACCCCAGTGTAAAGTGGAATAAAATTTTAAATGAGACAAGCTGTATAAAATACAAATAGGTGTGTAATTTGAATTGACATTATGACCTTCCGGTTATGTTCACTTTAAATTATGTAAATTTGTTATTCAAAAAAAAAAGTAACAAAACGTCATCTTACTATACGGCCTGTTATTTCTTATTATACGGAACAATAATTATTCATGTTTTCGCTATTCCCAAGATGACTCATTTGTTTAATAGTGATTACAACAACAACAACAACAACAGTGATGCTATAATAACATTTACAATATTACTGAACAGTAAAGAAATTGTGTAAAATAACGTTGATTTTTTGTTGTAAAAAAATGGTTAAAAATAAAAATCGTGGTGTTGATATGATGAAGAATAAACAACATCAATTTCCATTGCGACGTACATTTGCCACACTTAGTAGAAGATTTAAGAATAAAGATAAACTGAAAAGGTAACAATAATTTTAATTCTTATTGCGTGGTTGTTCTACACGAAGATTTGTAATTTTTTGTATTAAGATAAAGGAAGTTAAAGCTTGAATTCTTCATTAAGTTGTAAGCTAATAAATAATTCTTATTATTCGTTGTTTGTTTACTTTCTATTTTGAATCCTATCTGTGCTACTATCTAGCAGAGATGATACAATTGTTGACAATCTCATAAATATTAATTAAATAGCGGAATTGGACAGGCGGTGTTTTGTAATATTAAAACTAATTCCTTATAAATGTAATGCTCAGCTTTATAAAATAATTCTACATGAAATTCTATTAATGTTTTAATATGAATTCTTTCATAGTTTTGTTTCAATAGTTTCTAACATTTTTTATTTGTTGTTGTTTTGGTAATAAAAGAAAAATGCTTTATGATAACGTTATAATAAACGTTAAATTCTTATCATTCCATATGATGAAATTTAGTCAGCTTTGTAATATGATAGAAGAAAAAACACAAACCTCCCCCCAGTGTTTCGTATCATCATAACATTCTTTCTATTGATTATTGGTGCTTTTAGCAAATTGACGTCAAACTAGCGACTTGTTGCATATTAATGTTTGTAATACAAAAAAAATGCAATACACCACCACTATTTCGAAACATTTCAACAATAAATGATGAGAATTTTAAAATAGAGGGATGATCTGCGGTTGAGTCTATTCTAATGATTCCCGATTTGATCCCCCAATGATTTAAAAAACACTTTGATCGCTGATTTTTCTATTCTAATTATTATCAATTGGATTGTTGATTGATTTTTTTGTTTAATTATTATTATTTTATTCTAGAGAGGTACGTACTGTGATACTGCAAAAAGGTAGCACCGGTTTGGGTTTTAATATTGTCGGTGGTGAAGATGGTGAAGGTATTTTTATATCGTTTATATTAGCCGGTGGACCGGCTGATTTAAGTGGTGAATTACGTCGTGGTGATCAAATTTTAAGTGTGAATGGTATTAATTTAAGAACGGCCACACATGAGGAAGCAGCTCAAGCCCTTAAGGTATCTGTTTTTGTTTCGAATTTAAAATTTTATTTTAATCAAGCGTTGTTGTTGTGTGTAGGGTACAAATCAAACGGTTACAATTGTAGTCCAATATCGACCAGAAGAATATAATCGTTTTGAAGCGAAAATCCATGACTTAAAACAACAAATCTCACATCCAATTACTGGTGGTACTCTATTGCGGACATCACAAAAACGCTCTCTTTATGTCAGGTTTGTATTTTGCAGATAGGTGGTGTGTTCGTTTATTTTATTTGAAAAATTTCTTTTAAATCTCTAGGGCTTTATTCGATTATGATCCAATAAAAGATGATGGTTTACCAAGTCGAGGATTAGCTTTCCATTATGGTGATATTTTGCATGTTACAAATGCTAGTGATGATGAATGGTGGCAAGCTAGACGTGTACTTAATACTGGTGATGAACAAGGTATGGGTATTGTACCATCGAAACGACGTTGGGAACGTAAACAACGTGCTAGAGATAGATCTGTTAAATTCCAGGGACATATGCCCAATATACTCGAAAAGGTAAAAATTTATAATAATCTGATTGTCAGACAAGATCTATATACATATATACAACCAGTTTTTCAATGCCAATTGTTACTGTTTCTTATCAAATTCAGTAAATCTTAATCGATTTCGCCAATGAAGGTGAAACTGCTTTGACCATGGAAGTGCAATCGATAATTTCACCTTTTAGTTCGCTTAATACCAGGTGTGACAATTTAATTCCGGAAATGATGTCTAAGGCTGAAAGGCGTTGCGGAAACATTAAAACTGTTAATAGTGAAAAATCGAGCGTGTTTGAATGGCATAAGCGAGATTTAAAGATGGACAGACAACGAAAATATCTATTAAGGATTTATTGAATGGCAACAAACATTTGTAGGTGCTGAAGATTACAAGTTTCTGTTCGTACAGAAAAAGTGGATCATTTTTCATGACAATGTGCCAAATCACAGTACGTTCTGTGTGGTAGACATTGGCCAAAAAATCGATTACTCAATTAGATGTGATTTTTGGTTACCTTAAGAAATGGAAACACTCGTATAAATTTTGGAATCAAATTGGCACACCTTGTAGTTCTATTTGCGCTTTAAAAGATTACATTATCAATTGTTGTTGCAGCAATCGACTTTAGATAGAAAAAAGAAGAATTTCTCATTCAGTAGAAAATTTCCATTTATGAAAAGTAAAGATGATAAATCAGAAGATGGATCAGATCAAGAACGTAAGTATCAACTTTTTCTAAAAAAAATAAAAAAAAAATACAGTTACCCTTTTATTTTTCTAATTTCTGTTATAAAATTGGTCCCAATTTTGTTACGTTATTTTTATGTTATTTTCAATTTTTTTTTTGTTACCTTATAGACTCTCCTTCTGCCACTCCTAATTCTGCTAATGATAACGAACGAAATCCCTCATGTAAGTACACTTTAATTAACTCTAATGTTGCTAAAAAATAAAATTGGGTGTACGAGTTTAATCCTTTTTAATTTTAAAATGATTTTTTTTTGTTTACAACGGATCTTTCAACATCGTTTTTAATGTTTGCGTTTGTTTTTTGTAGCGTTTATGCTGTGCTACACTCAAGAGGATGCCAATACTGAAGGTACAGTATTTGTAAATTGTTTAATTTCGAACAAACCGTATACAATAAATATATAGTTTAGTTGTTTATTTTTGTTTAAAAAAAAAAAGATAAAAAAATGCATCACTGTTTTGGTTTTACTATATGAATTTTCTTTTTTGGCTTCTTTCTGTGTTTCATAGTACAGGTGAAATATTATATCGGGTTGAGCTACCTTACATGGAAGAGATCACATTAATTTATCTGGAGAATAGTGATAATAGTGACGGATATAGTAAGTGTTTGTGTTGTGAAAATGCATGGTGAAAACAGAGCAGACAAAAAAAAATCAAATTAAATTCAAAAAAAAAATTTATAAAAAACGCCCCTTTGCACTGATCCAGCGTCTTCCGATATCATGAAATTTATACAAAATCATCATCATTATTGTCACCATCATAACAAGCTTTCAAATAAAACTAAAATGTGATCAAATTTTCCGATAATTTTAGTGATTAAAAATTAAAATTTGGAAAATATTGTGACGTGTGTGTGGCTAGCTAGCGCGGTGGTTGTTCTTACATTTATTTCAATAATTCTAATTGTCACATTATTCTCCAAGCTTTTGCTAAATAATCCCCAATTGTAGGATGAATGTGTTGCATAAAAATCAATTAATTAGCCTTCTATATATATAAGACTAGAAACATTCTGCATTAACAATAGAATTTAGCGTTAACGTTCGTTTTGTATACGTAAGTAGCTGTGTTGATTATTTATTTATTTGTTTTTATTTGCGAATTTGCGAATTTGTTTTAAGGTTTTTGTTTTCTCCACCCCTTATCTGTTTGTTTTTTCTTCAAAATAAATTTAACATGTGTTTTCAGCTTTGTTTTTGTTTTTAGGTAACTCCTTGTGAATGTGTTGCAGTTAATTAATTTTAGATTGTTTTTGATGGAATGGTAGATGATTTACTTAGTTGCTCTACATTTAATTTTTTTATTAATTATAATTACACCACAATAAAAATTTAGATAACCTTTACAGAAATTCACATAATTTTTCAGATTATTGATGAATTTTTCTAATTAATCAAAAAAATATTAAACCTGTTTGCTTAATTAGAAACGAATTTGTTCAATTCTATTTAATAATTTCGGCGAATTTCTATTGTTTTCAGGTAATGAAGAGAACGTATTATCTTATGAACCAGTACAACAGATGCAAATCAACTATACACGACCGGTAATCATTTTGGGTCCTCTTAAAGATCGTATTAATGATGATCTTATTTCGGAATTTCCTGAAAAATTCGGCAGTTGTGTACCACGTATGTATCCAAATTCTTTTCCAATTTATAAAAAAATTAATAATTTTTTTTTTGATAAAATAGATACAACACGACCTAAACGTGAATATGAAGTTGATGGTCGTGATTATCATTTTGTTGCATCAAGGGAACAAATGGAAAAAGATATCCAGAATCATCTATTTATAGAAGCTGGACAATATAATGATAATTTATATGGAACATCAGTAGCTTCAGTACGTGAAGTTGCCGATAAAGGCAAACATTGTATACTTGATGTTAGTGGTAATGCTATAAAACGATTACAAGTAGCACAACTTTTCCCAATTGCAATATTCATCAAACCTAAATCTGTAGAATCAATCATGTAAGTGTAGTCTAATAGAAAATCTACATAATTTTTACGTACGTAATTATTTTTTATTATACAAAAAGGGAGATGAATAAACGTATGACTGAAGAACAGGCTAAAAAGACTTACGAGAGGGCCCTCAAAATGGAACAAGAATTCGGCGAATATTTCACAGGTACCGTTTTCAAAATATTCAAATTAGATAAACCGAAAATTAATATATTCTCTAATGATAATAGCTGTGGTCCAAGGTGATACACCTGAAGAGATTTACAATCAAGTTAAAGATGTTATAATTGAACAATCAGGTCCGACAATTTGGGTACCAACGAAAGAGAAACTGTGACAATCGGCTCCAACAGTGTGGACGGTGCCGATGAGTTCCCGCCTACACTGAGCTTTCTTTTCAATATAAAACTTAATTATTATTATTATCATGAAAAATTTATTAGCTATTTATAGGGAGAGTGAAACAAATCAATTGTTATGTGCGGTGCCTCCTGTCTGCGTGCTTACATCATTAAACAAAAAATTATATCTAAAAAGCTCATTTTATGTTGATTTTTTAACTGTATTTCTTCGGGAATATTAATAATAATACAAACAACCCAGTAGATATATTCAAATTGTTGAAATTATTTAAGAAAAAATTAGTGTCTGGTGCAAAATGAAGACAGCCGAGCTTCTTGTATAGATGTGAAACAATTTCCGAGCCCTTTTATTTTCGTTATTAATCAAGTGTTATTATTAATAATAATAATAATTTACAACAATAGATAGAAAGATGCAAGAGAGAATTGAGGGGTGAATTATTGGAAATCGATTGCACTTGTGTTGTTACTTAAAATAAACATTATCGATATAAAAAATAATTAAAAAAAAAAAATACAAACAAACAATACAAAATATATAAATATTAGTCAAATCTTGATTGATAAATAAAGCGTTTATATTATAAATATTATTAAAATTAGCCAATTGTTATTTCAAATTTTTAGGTAGTTTTATCAATGTTTCTTTTTTTTTGTAGTGTATGTATATTTAAAGGTTTTTTCCCTGCCAATAATAATAATAATTTAAAAATTGTATATATATACACATACACACACACACAGAGCCACAAATTATTAAAAAAAAAAATAATTATAATTCTATGTGTAGTATATAACAGAAATCTGTTATTGTTATTTGAAACAAGTTGTGACCTAACTTATTTGAGTTAATAAAACAAATTTTACTAAAAATAACATTTTAATGATTGCCGAGTGAAAAATCCACTCCTATACTCTTACACCAGTGATTCCCAAACTTCCCCGGAACTCTTATAAAACTCATACATACCTTAGAAACCTGGTAGGCATCGCCATCCTAATCTCAATTTTAAATATCTTGTTAATGGTATGGCACTTGTCTCGTGGAGGCCTAAAATTATTTCGTGGAACACCAGGGTTTCACGGAACACACTTTTGGAACCACTGCTCTATACATAGCTGGAATGGTGATTTAAATGTAACACGAAACTGAAGGACTGACTGTCCAGAAAAAAAAACAAAAAGTATCCCTGGTGCAAAGTGGAAAAAAGTATGCTCTGTCACGGTCGGTTTTTGTAGAAAATACTCGTGTTGTGGGTTGCCTGAGGCGGTGTGCAACACTACAACGTCTCCACAAATTTAGAAAAAGGTGTTGAATAACAGAATTATACGTTTTACATAATCGAATAAGTGATAATGAAAATGGTCTTAACTTGGAGAGAAATGGTGGATGCGCCGGGCAAACACAACGTTTAATTCTTTCATTGTTTAAAAAACAAACGTAGACAAGTCCAAAGCGGGTATAGAGAATAAGCAATATTTAACAGGAGGTGTACAGTACTTTATTGAAATTCAACTCTTTTTTTATAAAAATTAATACTCATTAACAGCTCCCAATTTGTTTTATTTTTCATATATTTCCATTTTTATTATTGTAAAATATTTTTAATAACATCATTATAATGCAATACTACATCTACAATAAATTTAGATTTAATATTAATAATAATATATCTATATTGCTCTCTTGATGTTCTTGTTTTTTTTTTTTGTTTGTTTATTTATCATTTTCAACAAATATTTAATTATTGTTAAATTCGAAATCGATTGATTGATTGATTAGAAATGTTATTGTTATAAATAGTGATATATATATAGAGATTAGTTTGTTAATAACAATAATAAGTATTTTGTGTGATTTTTGAATAATAATAATAAACTTTAAAGTGTAAAGCAACAATCAATTCTATCCAGGTATCAAAACATTTTTGTTTTAGCAATAGTTTTACAATTATCATAAGTTTTAAATAGGCAGCAGGACTTACTCAAGCATATTTTATTTATTTTAATTATTACAACGAACTTTTGCTTAGTAAATCCAACTATAATTTTGTATCATTTAGAGGGTATCCCATTATTAACAAACACTAATTCACTTTAAATTTAAACTAATTTTCGAAAATATTTAAAACAATCTCAATATTAGTGCAAGATTTCAGTCAAATATTGTTAAGTAGAGTGCAAATTCTATTGTAAACAAAAAATAAATCGTAATAAGCTCGAATCAATCTAATTACCAGCTAGACACTCTACTTGAACGATTAACGAATTATAGAAGAAAAAAAACGAAGAGCATCAATTAAAATTAGTGTGATTGAGAAATTACACATACACACACACAGTCAACACATTCGCACTAAAACTTTCAAATAGACTATTTTCATTAAATTAACAATTAGCTTAAATGATATGCAATGATAACGCAAATTTAACAAGATTTATCAAAAAAAATTACACATTTTTGCCCAATATATCGATTGATTGATTGATAAGAGAAATACACAAATACGTGTACAGTCTTATTCGGTATTTTTTGTTTTGTTAACACAAAATTGATTGATAGGGCGAAAATGTGTAAATCTTCCGAAATAGTGGTCTCCGAAACGATTATATTAATAGGAATGTCATTTTACAAATAAATGATCAACGATGATAATTAGAAATATGAGGAAATGATCGACGTTGCCCACATATAAGTTTTTAAACGTTGAAGGCATCCAAAAATCAGGCATTAATCTAGAAGCTCTCCTATATATCCTATTCACTACGATAATGTTGAGTTATACGGATATAATTATATATTTATTACTATTATTATTGGTATATATTGTGGAAAAATATAGATGTATTTCTTGGGGGGGTGGTGGGTATAATTGATGGTAAATTTGATAAGGGAACAATTTATTGTATTGGTGGCAAAATTGCAGGCAGCGATCGTTCTAATTAATAACAATGATACAAGTTGGCACAGCACAACTTAGCACTAATAATAATAATAATAATAATAATGTTTAAAAATATTGCAAAACTTATCACTTGAGGGGATGAATACTAAGTTCGGCGTCACTTTTATTTGTTGTTATTGTTTCATAATGATTAGTGACGATTATGTTGGAGCACCTGGATGAAAATATCGTAGGCCATTTATCTACAAAATAAATAAAAAAAATTGAATAAAATTCCACAATATTTTTTTGTGATAATAATCGATTACAGTCATATCGTATTCGGTGATAAATGCTGGTATTTCTAATTGATCTGGTGACATAACAGCATACAAATATTCAACACCTGGTAAACTGTGGACTTTTTGTTTGATAGCTGGTGCCATAAATGTGGTAAACCACCATGTCATCATTTTTGTCCAAAATGTTGGATGTACAACATAGAATGCTTTCAAATTCTTTTTATATTTATAAGGCAATACATTATATACTTCTCTTAACCATGAAAATGATGGATAATTACTGCTTGATGTTAATGTGTGAAAATAGGCAATAACATAATCACCTTTCACAATTGGATCTAATAATGTTATCAAATATAACAATGCCTGTAAATAAGCATAATTTTAATCAATTTTTTTAGTTAAATGTGGAATATTCAACAACATATGCACTACACATATTGATTTTAGTATATAGACTGACAATTATTGTTAAAACAAAGCATTGAATGTTCGTGTCTTGTATTGTTTTCAAACAAATGATAATAATAACAAAAACAACCCTAAAATGATAAGCAAATATTAAAGCAATACTTGTTATTATAATTTCTATGTTAAACAAAACCATAAATTGATAAAATAATGACAAAGCACAAAATCATAGAAATTAGAAAATTAAAAATAGAAAACAAAACAAAAACCTTCAAACTCACCTTATCTAAATTGATTTTATTGAATGGAAACCATTTACCAATAAAAACTACTACAGGCCGACCCAATCTATCAACACCACTTTGATAAAGACAACCAATACCAGATACTTCAGTTAGATCTTCAGTTTTGGCACGTCTCAAAAGTCGCTCATATCTGTTTAATTTGATAACAAAATTAATTATTGTTAAAAATTAAAATAATCGAACTATTCTGAATTATCTCATTTCAAACAATCTTTTTGACTTCGATTTTATAGGGGAATCATTAAAATAAAACGTTAGTTGTGTGAAAGTAAGTCCTTCACTGGATGAATGTAAAGAGTTGCTCTTACGACACGAAATTTTGGAAAAAATCCATGTTTTGACTCAATAAAAGGACACATAAACATGATCTAGAAATGAACAATAATCACGTTGAATATTACAACATTATTACATAATGGCAAAATATTCCTTTAAAGGCTAATAAGGACGAAACTATAAATTTCCGATTTTTTTGTTACAATGTAAACATTACATCAACTTAACAATAAATAAATAACGAAATCGCTTGAAATTTAGGTGATAATTTGAAGCTTTCTGCAACTGAAAAACGATTGAATCTCTTACAAAAAACTATGACGAAAATACTTACTATTGATGATAACAATTTTTACAAATTAAAAATACAATAAGAGGAAAAAACTAAATAAATAAACAACACAGAGTGAGAAAACAACCAGAAATTAAAATTAACGTATCCGATTGTTATTTATGCTTGGGTAATTGTTGAAGAAATCCGGATTTAACATAAAAAAACAATGTTAAATTTAGAAAATTCTGCTCTATTTATACATAAAGCCATATGTTTTTTGTTTTACTTTCTTTTTTTCGTAAACATATAAATCATACATGTGGAAATTGTTAAAATACCACCACTACTACTACCACATACCGATCTTCATCAATTTCAATGGAAGTCCAGCCGAAAAAATTTGTAACGCTTGTTAAAACTGTCGATTGTTGTTGCTGTTGTTGTTGTTGTTGCGGCTGCTGTTGTTGTTTTTGTTGATTATCAACTGCCATTTTTTGTTTCGTATTTAAGACAATAATGAACAAAATTCAATGTGAAAATATTCTAAAAACACATCTTTACTAGACTGTTGATTCAAACTGACTGATTTCATACAATATAAATCAGCGAAGTCCAACTTTATATACTCCGTTACGTGCAAAGTTTGTACGAACACGCGCACTATTTCTGATAAAATAATTTTAAAACCTTTCAAAAAAAAATCTAAATAAATAAAAATGAATGTAGGTGTGTAGTGTGGATGACTTTTGATTTTTTTGGTAGCAAAATAAAAGCGTAATTAATTAAACTAATTGTAAAGTAATCAAAAAAAAACGCCAGAAATAGTGTGCTAGATTGTTATAAAATAATTAGTAAATTTTCAACAGATTTACATTGAAATAAAACTTAATTATTAAGATTATTATAATCGTAATTATCTTATTATAATGCAAATCCAAAAGATAATAATAAGGCGTCAAAAACTTGGCATCTATAGAGATTAATTATTAATCGTGTCTTTTATTATTCTACAAATTCTATTAGAAAAATGATAAAATTCCGCACCAAACTCATAATTTTTATTTTAAAACCAAAGATTTTGTTTACCAAAAAAGCATTTGATGGCATAACGATTTGTCTTTAACGCTATAACGTCATCGTAACACTTTTTGAATGGCAAACCCCAGCAGAAACAGAATCACCACTTCTAAGTACAATGCTACCTCATTTTTGGGGTTTGCTGCCTATTGTTCCATTTGGAGAGAATGTTGCTCCAAGCTAATTTTCCTTTGATATCCTGATATGTCGAAAACGGTACGTTGCAGGAGCACCATTGTACCCGTAAAAAGTGGGATTCTATTTCTGTTAGAAAAAAAAACAAACAAACAACGATGACGTCAAGACTCAAAAACACTAGTACGTAAAAGATTGGACTTTTTTGAAAACAAAATCGTCCTGTTTCAACGTTGTTTCTGTTTTTGAAAATTGACGAGCTTATTGCAGAACTTTATGACAATCCTGTAGAACACAAATGCAAAAACAACAACAATATTGGAAATCATTTAACCGTAAAAACCAATCAACTATCAACAATAGCAAAACATATATTTGTTTTTACAAGAGAAGAAAGACTTATGATCGTTGTATTTCAAATAAAATTTATAATAATCGAAAAATACTGCTGGAAGACTTGTTTTTCCATCCATTAGGTATTGGGGCGGCACTTGCTTTTAGTAAAACGATTAAAAAACAATTATTTCTATTATTATGATTATTATTATTATTTTGTTCGAAATTATGATGATAACATAATCGACAGTTTATCCTTTCAACGATACGAACACAACGTGCCACAATAATTATGCGTATTAAAAATGCGAAAAATACAAGTTCATGTATGAGGCTCCTTCGGGCAACACTATTGGAATATCGGGGCGCTATTGTTGCCATGAAAAATATTGCGGTAATTGCGATAAATAATGCATATAGAAAAGCGGTAATCATTGCTATTGATTTTTCAAATCACGTCAATATCTCAGTCATTATCATCGATCTGAGAACCTGAAGCAAGTTAGGTTTCCACCGTCCAGAACTCTTTAACATGTAACGCCAAGAGGTCCTTATAATTTCCTGTATTTTTTTTAATTTCTTTTAGTCGTAGATCAAAGGTAATCTTAGTTTGGACACTGATAACATAGATTTCTTTGGAAATCGCGCAAATTCCAGTTTTGAGCGCAATTAAGACATGAATTCGGCCCAATAGTCCTCTCACGAGTTTGTTTTGAGTTTTACAAGAGCAGTAGTAACCTCAGGCTTTGGTGAGCTCCAGGATCCTCAATTTTTCAATCCAATATTACGAACAATGTACAAGATTTGTTTCGATATAACGGACAAATCTTCTACATGCTAATTTCAAATCAATTTTTAACTCGCCCAATTTTGACCGTAAAACATCATAAATCAACAATATGTTAGAAAAAAAAAACAGTGTACTTGAAATGTCACACAATTGATTATGAATAGAAAATGTACTGTTTGTATTACAAAAAAATTTTGAACATCCACGTGTTTACAACTAGTTTTCCATTAATTGTTCGATAAAATATCATCAAAAATCAATGTATAAATGGTATGTTTTTTTATTTATTTCATTTGTACCTGAATAATTCAACAAATATCTGATAAAATTGACAACTTTTTCTATCATCGTATAAAAAATGGGTGTATTATTTTTAGAAACAATACAATACGCGCAACTTTATCGCACGTACAAAACATAGAGAAATGATAGAAGCAGTGTAACGATTTTTTTTTTTTTTTAATTGTAAATCCGCAACAATCTCAGAAGTTTCTAAAAGTTTTTGTTCTTGTTCTGTATTGTTTTACAAGAATCCAATTCAACAACATTACGAAACTATATACGTATGTGTATACCTTTTATATACCGTATCCGTTGCGGAAGAGTACTTTGGTAATTGTTTGAAACCTGAACGTAAAATTGCATTATAGAATTTTGCAAATAATCAAATTAAATTGTGGTCTATCTACTACCTATTGGTCTATTTACTAGTTAAAAGCTATTCCATACAATACACAAATAGGCGAGTTATAATTGAATTATAAATATTGATTTTAGATAGTTTCTCTTTGATTAACACAACAAAAGGGTTAAACTAAAAATGTATACATTACCTAGCTTTCAGTAGCCAAACGTAAAAGGCACGTTTAAATGCTGCATTATCTGTTTTATTAATTTTTGAATGTCGTTCACGCATTATTTGTGTTGCTGTTGATTTAAACATTATTCGTTAAACATTTTAATAAATATCAATAAAATTCAAACGTACAACAATATCAAATAGTAGTACTACTCGATACAAATCGACTGATTGGTTTGAATCAACTAAACACCACAACCAATACAATCATTCCAAAAGCTGCTATATAGTTTCAATAAAATATTAAACCAACGTTTTTATAACAATTACAAAGCAGATCGATATAATTGTATATGAATCTAATGGTAAGTTTACTAGGTCTTTACTACATTAAATAATCATTAAAGTAGGAGCTACGTTGATAACAGAAAAAAAAAATAAAATTGTATCGACATACAGGAAATTCTGTAATAATTCAAAATATTCGATTTCTACAATCTTATTTTGAATGTTTTATTGTACTTACCGTTCTTGATGTTGTATTTCTTTTACCATTATATCAGCTAATGGATCATTGAATGGTCGATCGCCCAACAGACGTTGTTGATCTAAATCACCTTGTAATTGACTAAAAGCATGTTCACCAACATTTATTGAAGTTTCTAATTGGGTAGATAGATCTATTGATTCTTCATCAGCTAATAATAATAATAATCATAAAATAATAACAATAATAATTTAATTAATAAAACGTTATTACAACACTCACATGAAAATTCATAAGATTCATTTATCATGTTGTTATAACATTTTCTATATTAAATGGAAAATAATTAATTTTTTTTTCTCTTTTGGATAATTTTATTAATAAAACAGTGTTATCTTTATAATTAGTAAACAAAATAGATGGATTAAAGTTTAAGGATTTTCTAGGAAAATTTTGTAAAAACATTACAGACATGTGCAAAGGCGAAAATACACTTTTTATCATTTGCCATAATAAAATATTTACAATAAATTTATTAATTTATGAAAAACAGACGATGATCGTCATTATCAAAACAGCGACTATCCTTCCAAAAAAAGAAGACACTGTTGTGTTCTCGTTAGTACGAAGACGAAGTTTTTTAAATAAAATACAAAATATCACAAAAACTGTTCAGTTCACAAGATAGACAATTCAGACAAATAGTTTTTGTAATGAGACCGTCGATGTAACAAATTTCATGTTACACCAATAACCTAATCAGATAAAGAATTGGTCTTATCAATCAGAAGCTCCAACTATAAATAAAGCCCAGGGCCGAAACCAGCTATAGGCAGAGTAGGTGCCAACGGACTAGGGGCGCTAAATTCATGTTTACAATTCAGTATTTTGATTTGTAAATACTTAAGGAAGTGCATATGACTGGAAATTGATTAAGATCTATCTACAAGATGCTTTTTATTGTGATTTAACATTGCTATTTTGGAAATCGTCCGTAAATGATAGAAGAAGGACGGTTAAATATGGAAGAAAAGTTGCGTATTTAACAGACCAATAAAAGAATTAATATATCTTTTATCGTTTACGAATTATACCGATAGAGAACCTTTTGTAGCACCTTCATTTACAGAATTACCAAAAAAAGCTTCTTAATTGGGATGACAAAGCTTTAATTCTGTGGAATAGCAAATTTTCATACCACATTTACTCTCATCAGGGCCATCATCAACTTAACTTTTTTCAATCTTGAATCATTTACGATTTTCAAGATCGTAATGTTAAATTACAATAAAAAAAAACATCTCATATATGATACGACTATTCCAATGTTTTTAATTTTTTTCTATTTTTTCATTTTTGAGAGGGGCACTGGAAACCCGATTTGTCTATACCCAAATTTTCTCTTGTTTCGACCCTGATAAAGCCAACAGGCAATGAACTTTATTGACTATTTGCCTTAGAATCCTAAAAAGCTTCTCGACCTAAATAGGAAAATAGGGGTTGTAAGTGCATATAGGTAGAAAACTATCGTTCTCAATACTAGCTTAATGTGAATGTTTTTTTATTGCTTGCTATAGAAATTTAGCAAAGCGTCTTCTGAAAATCTATGGATGCTCTTCTTCTAGATTGACGATTTGCCAAATACTAGGGTTAGACCACAATCCGACCTGAGCGTTGCAATAGAAATATACGCTAGAGAATGTTTACGAAAAAACCTTAGACAGCCAGGCGGTGTTTAAACAGCAAAAAAACTTATCCTTACATGGGTGCTATGACACCAGGGATTTGCTGGAAATGACTCCACTCATAGGTCCGGAGCCATTCTGTCGGCTAACCAAGACCCCAAACGGCAGAAAATTTGTACGTGGGGGACACTGTCTAGGAATGCTAGAAGAAAGCTCGACCCAAGTAGGAACGAACTAGGACTGGTAACGGGGCTCTTAACTCTCAAACAATTGGATAAAGCAGAGAGCGACAACCCTCCTCCAAACACATACTATGGAAATGTGATGCCTTAGCTCACATAAAACTCACCCATCTAGGCAATGTGACTCAATCACCTGGAGAAGTAGGTTTCCCAAATAAATAGTTAGCTTTGTTAAAGAAATATCGGGTCTGGAATATCAATAGATAGAGGATTAACAACAATAGATCAGCTGTGGTCGCAGTTCAGGAAAACTAAACAGGCCAAATCTAAACAAAGAAAAATATTCGAATTATAATCAAATGAAACGTTGCAAATGAACAATAAGCAGGCTTCCACAATAGAGGGTTGAACACAAATGGAAATGAAAGACAAAAAAGATGAGTCAGACCAAAAAATATTAAAGGATTAGAAGAAGATCGCCTTTATTTAGAGAAACACAAATATCTTTGAATAGAGGAGGTTTGTATAAGATGCCTTTCACAAAACCCTAAGAACTAAAAATCGTGTCTACAGAATTAAAAACAATACAAAAGTTAGATAATAGAAGTTGCTATCGAATAAATAATGAACAAAATATCAATGAATTGATTAAAAGAGAACAACTTGAAAAGATAAAACAAATCAATCAATCAGTTAAACCAAATATAGATCATAAATGCTTAAAAATAACTTCTAAATTCCATTAACCTGATACTAAAATTAGAACAATTCATGTTTTACACCATAAGATCATTGAACTTTCCCAACTAACTATGTACTACTACTACAAATTTCTTTTTTTTTTCCTTATTAATCTTATAAATTATTATCAATCTTACCATGTAATGTATGTTGTGGATTACTGATAATTCTAATTTGTCTATCTGGTTGTATTGGTTCACCAATATTACCACCAATATCTGATGGTAATTGCCATCTAGCTGAATCTTCTTCTAATTTCGAACGTGGAAAATATAATGGTAATAATACTTCATATATACCCATATCAGTATTATCAACAGTGAAAATGATTGTATCAAAACTACTACCGTATTGTTCCAGAAATCTTCTTACAGTACCTATATTGGAAATATTTACTAAATTTAATACGTTTCATTCAATATTCTAATAGGATTAATTTGTAACATTGAGTTTTTAAATGGTTTCATTACAATTAATTGGATATAAAAGTTTAAAATAAAATATTGATTCTTACGTAGAGCAATATGGGCACCCTCATCTGGTGGATAATTCCGTTTTACAGAATTTATAACACATAGAGCTATTGAATGTAAACCTAATTCTTTTGCTTTCTGTAGAACATTACTAGAAAATTTACAAATTAAATGTTGATAATCATCAAATAATGATAAGAACTAACCGATAACACATATGTAAAGTATTCTCAGAAGCTGTAACATATTTTATATTATATTTTGGACCAACTGTATGGATGATATATCGAGCTGGTAATGCATGACCTTGCGTAATTCGTACATCTCCAGTTCTACATTCTAGAAAAGTTTAATTCATTGATTAATTTTGAATTAAATTGAATAATTTTATATGTAGAAAACCTACCTTTTATATCTAAATTGATTTCTTCTTTTAATTCAGAACCAGCACGTTGGAATATTCGATCACTTATTGGATTACTTTCATTCATTGATTCATTTGTTGAATTCACTATTGCATCTACTTGCAATGCAGAAATATCACCTGACCTATAAATTTAAAAAAAAACAATTCGTTTATCTATAGCTTAGTAATAGATAGAAATCAATAATTAAACTTACCATAATATGATTTTATGATTCAATTCTGGATTATATGGGAATGGTGATGTATTATGTTTTGGTGCACCACTAGCACTATAATCAGTCAAATAATGTGCTGGAGCGATTTCACTCCATCGTTTCAATTCATTTGGTAATATAACATCAGAGGCTACCCCTAAGGGTTCTTGATTCATAATGATCCGCATCAAGGATATATCTGGAAAATCATTTTCGTAATTACTATTAGAAAACAAATGTGATATTTAAATGTCATCATTAATGATAGGAAAATCAACAGAGCATATAGTACAATGTGTATACAAATTGTAACAAAAGAGCAAACTTTTTTTTTTGCTATTCAACCCCTACATACTTATTATTATTATTGTTACATAAAAATAAGTTCTATTTTGGTCGAGGTAGTTCTTTTTTTTTGCTTAATAATTGACTACGATTTTCTGACGTCATAAACACTCAAGGAAAACTTCCTATAATGTTTTTGTTAACAAACTAGGTAGTTGAAATTAAAAATGAATTCTATAAAATTCTAGATAACGTGATTATTGTTACGACAGCGGGGGAAAAACATGAATAATCAATTCAAATGTTAGTCATAAATTTATTTTATGACCCAAAAACAAAACAATGCAACTTTTATGATTTAAACAGTGTTATAACAGGTACTTTCAGGGACCTGGCGATGGACGCAGATATTTGTAGGAACATAACTGCCTACTGAAATTTAGATCGTCTAATAGCACTCTTTCAAAGTGACTGGGTGTTATCAATAGCTGGAATTTTTAAACATCTGACCACTTATTTTCTGGTTTATCTCTGAAAAAAGAGTGTATTCTGCTGCTATGTTTCTCCTACTATGTTCGTATTAGAAACGCCAAGCCTGTATAGATGATTGAATTTGGACTTTCCAGTTTTAAAACACACGCTACGCCATTGCCTGAAAGGCACGATTTCTAATAGTTTAACAACCGATAAATAGATGGAAAAACATTTGGTTAACGTTTAATCTCTCTCTTACTTACTGGAATCGTAATGTTTCCACATAATCTAGAACAGAGATAGCAAAATTTCTCATCATCTGTTTATCCGTTAAAACAAACGAAATTCAAGACTTTAACGAATATAGAAATGGCTGATATAAAGACGATCCTATCTCTTGTAGATTGTACCTAAATACTTAACTCTAGAGAGGTACTCTAGAACAAGGACCTATGTATAGGTATAGGTACTTACATCTGTTAAAACTGCGTTTAGGTACTGTTAAAAAAAAAGGGGGTACCTTTTATTACGACTCTAGTTAGATTAGTTGTTCTTTAGAAATTGTTGTTGTACCTGTTCTATGAATAAATTTAGAATTAATTTCAAAATTACATAACAAAGTGTTTTGTACATTAAACATCAAAGTAAATTACTGTTATTTGTTCGACATTAAATCAATGTAAATACAATTATTATGGACAAGTACGTTTATTTACTCTTTAGAAAACTTTATGAAATCAATGTTGTTTTTTTTTATAAATACGTCGAATAATATTAAACTTCACATTATTCTTCGCACACTAAAAAACTGCAATTAGAGTTCTTCAAATCAGCCACAGGTACAATAAATATAAAGCTCACTTTACACTAGAAGTAATCCTATAACTACTGTGCAAATGGTATGTCGTACAGACACGACCAAAACCTTTATTCTTTAGTTAAAAAAGCTGCATTGTGGCACATACTTGAATCCTTCATTAAATGAAATGACTCTTCTATTCGGGGCACTTTTAGATTAATGTGAGAAGAACAACTGCCATGCAATTGCAGTTGCCATATCTTTTAGAGAAACGAAACAGAAACACAAGAATAGAGATATGATAGCAAAATGGGCCTTATCAGAACTTATTCATAAAAGAGGCAAGAACCACTTCAACTGAAACTTCGAAATGTGTAAATTAAAAAAAACATTTTTTTGATTTTCAAAAATCGTCATTTTCATTGAGAAAAAAATCGAAGACTTTTCGATGTTTTGAAATAATATTAGTTGACCTACTTTTGGAGGTCAATTGCACTGTTTATCTTGCCTTGATATTGACTTCATGTGCATTTGCGTGTGTATCAATTCGTTTGAAATACTGTTTGTTATCGTTTTTTCTTTAAAGTGTGTGGGCGATGTTTCCATTAAACAATCGTCAGCTGTTTACTTCAACGCTTCTTCTCATCATTATTAGTTGTTTAATCACGTGTGTTATTATTCGATTTTTTTTCTAATGAAAATGACGATTTTTGAAAACGAAAAAGTTAATAATCTACACATTTCGGAGTTTCATCTGTAGTGCTTCTTTGCTCATTTTTGTATAGGTTCTGAGAGATACTGACCGTTTTTTTTTCATTTTAGAAACGATTGATAAAAACCATTTTTAGATAGACTACTCACTATAATTGTGTTTTTGTTACGTTTCTCTAAAAAACATGGGAACTGTAGCTACAAATGACTAACCCTGTATATCGGATTTTAATAAATAATACGTACACTGAGTATTTTATTATCTTTTATCATATTAAAATGAATATGTTATCAGAATTATTGTTTTCGCAACAATTTAATAACAAATTGTATCTCTATTGTTACTATTATCATTTTTCAATATTTTTATTATTACAATTAAAAAAAGATAAAGACATGGTAATACTTTTTCTATTATACCTTGACGCTTGACGCCAATGTAATTACAATTACATCATTATTTAAATGTAGTAGAGTTGATAACAAACAAACAATATGATAAATATCCGTTATATTGAAACAAATTTTAGTAATTTACTCAAAATGGTACTATTCACTGAAAAAGTCTCGATGTAACGGTCAATTTTCTCACTAACTGTAAGGAAAAACTTTTATAAAATGAAAATGCGCACACTTTATGAGTCTTTACGTAAAACCCACAATTAACTGCGGAAGTTCTAATTTTAATCTACATGTATACATATGTAAAAAAATACACAAAGTACAACCGGAAGGATATTATCAATTTACTGAATAAATAATTTACAAGTCCGCTACAAGGTAAAAAAAAAAATACATGATGGATCAGACAGACATTTTGTACTTGACCCGATTTCTAAAATACCTATATAGAACATCTAATAAAATCTAACCATCCATCTCTATTCTAACACTATATAAGATACGAGGTACAGAATCTTATACATACGTATAGGAAATCAACATTTAATGAAATAATATCGATTAACGTTTTATAAAATTGAAATTCAATATTAATTGATGTTCGATTTCATCTAAAACAATTGAGAAATTAATGATTGATAAAGAGAGAAAACAATAAAACAAAAATTCCCTTAAATTGTTAATTTCAACAGAACAAACAAGCTTAAAATACGATCTATTATCACACTGTAATTATCATATTTACAACAAACTAATTACAATAAATTAAATTAAAAAAAAAAAACCGATATGGAATGGTGACCTCTATGACCCATACAGAATGTTAAATATAGATAATTGTCGATTACGATTATGACACACAAAAAAGAACGTTGAGGCCATTCAACTAAACAACAATAACAACAACAACAACAACAATATTTTTTTTAATAGAAACCAAAGCGATATAAGAGATAATCGTCATTATGATAACCCATTCACTCTCATCTTAAGTGAATGGTGATTGTTGCTGTTAGTGTGGTGGTGGTGGTGGTGGTAGTGGTGGTTGATTGTTAAGAGAGCCTGCAGGATCTGGGGCTTTTGAACTAGAATTAGGTCACAGGACCTACTGTCGTCTTTTCAGTTTTATCAATGACGTCGACACAACTATGACGTCAATCTTTGTACCAATTGACAAAAGAAATTTCGTATGGAATTTGAATGAAACGATCTACATGCCATATAGCAGATAAATAAATAAATAAAAATTGTTATTTAGATTGTAATCAAGGTGTATTAATGGGATAGTTTTTTTTTACATTCAGAATATGTAAATATGACAGTAATGTAAATTTGAATTCGATGGAAAAAAAGATTGACATTAATTCCTCATAAATATAAACAACAGCAGAAAATAAATACACCTATCCCTCGATTTGCATGGTACTTAATTTATACGGTTTCGCTTTTACACGGTTTTAAGATAAAAACATTGTTTTTTTTTAAAGAGGATCATATTAGTGAACGCACTCTTTAGAAAAATCGATTAAAAGTTACTTAACGCAGCCTTCTCAAAACCGTCAACAGCAAACCTCAGTTATTTGTTTTACACGGTTTCGATTTGCACGATTTGCCCAGGAACGTATTTACCGTGTAAATCGAGGGATGGGTGTAGTTTGTAAAGGTCAAACTTTATATTAAAACTTCAAACAGGAAAACTTTCAAAAGTTTATCCTACAAAAAGATTTAAAAAAAAGCGTATTTTATAATAAGGGTCAACTTATACCAAGATTTGTAAAAAAAACAAACAATTATTGGCTAGACTATTTGTCTCGCAGCTTTGCCAAACATGTAAAATTTTCTGCGAACGCTCCTTAAGGAGTTCCATTCCATCCGAGCCAAATAACCAATTTGCCTCACCTTAATTACGGCACTGTGTTTGGGGATAATGTGGAAATATAGAAGTAGACAAGAAATTAAGAAGCACAATTGGTGTTGTATAAATTTAAGCACTCCTTAACACTTTTATAGTTAGAGAGTGACACCAGGGCCGGCTCTGGAGTAGAGCAAGTAGAGCGGTAGCTTTAGGCGCTGGGTGGGAAGGGGCGCCAAAATCGAATCGTGAAAAACAACATTCTCAATGTATTCTTTGCTTAACAAAAACTGAATTATAAATGATTTAAAAGGCGTCGATTGAAGGGCACCGAATAGGAATTTCGTTCCACCCTGTTAAAGGGCTAGGGCCGCCGCTCAGTGAGGCTTTACATGTACTTTAGAGAAGTTGCATGCATATTCAAAAAACCGGTCGGGTTCTTCCATTTCTAATCTCGAGTTCAAATTGACGGTGAAAGTGAACATAAAAACGATATTTAAAGTGAAACTATTTACAAAACGATAACAAGTGAAACTATTTACTGATAACATAACGCATATTTATTGATAACAAAAGTAACATTGTAGAATGTGTTATAAAACTCTTGTTCTTTTGATAATTGTCAAAAAAAAATCAAGTCTACCAAAACCTAACAAATGGGGTGTACAACTCAAATTTTTATTGATTGAAACAATATTCTCTATCGTCGATTTAAGCATTTCATTTTATGATATTTTGTTTTGGACACTACTTCTATCTTAACAAAAACACTAAAAGGTCAATGCCAAATTTTTGGATAATTCAAAAATAAAAGTGTTTGCAAAATTTTTGATTCGATTATAGCACTTATAATCATCAATTGGAGATGCCATTGGCAACAACTTGCTCTCGGTTTTTTTGACTCAGAAGAATCATGGAGAATTGTCGAGATAGATGAAGATCAGAAAAAATAGGAGCTACTCTTGCTGGCTTAAATTGCATATGGAGACTATCCATCTTTATACCCGAAGGAAGAACAATAAATCAGTTGTGGCCGTACTTCAAAAGAAGACTGAAAGCAATGGCATAACTATGAATTTTGGGCAATTAAGCAAAAATATTTTAAGGCCCACCCATTTTTTTTTAATCATTAACCCTATTCTATAAAATCTTTCTCTACTCCAACTCCCATAACTTCTGTTATGTAAATTAAGATCAAATTACAACAACTGATAGAATATAAGTGAGGAGCTTCTAAATTCCTGGATACTTACGCGTTACGTGTCTGGCTAAAAGAGGCCAAATGATCCCTACTTCCAGAGCTCACCATTCCTGGTGGTTAGGCAATGGAAAAACACTTTTTCTTCAAATGGGAACAAACTATTATGCGATTTAACAGTACAGTAAAGAATGCATTTTTATGATATCTACTGTTGTAACAGGAATTTTGCAAAACGTTTGCAAATGCACAATAGTGTATAGGTGTGTGTCCAATTTTGATTTCAAATATTACTTTTATTGGGGTAATTGTAATTATTCTTACTCATTATTATAGTTTGTTTTTTGTGAAATTCTTATCTATGATAACTCTAACAAACTGATAAGTCTATGTGACGTGTTTTTGAAATAGCCTTGGGGGCATTTTTTTCCAATGAAAAGGGTCAGTGAAAATTTCGAATTTTCTAAAAATATCAATAATGAAGTCAGGTTTTTCTAAAAAAAAAAAAAACTGGTTTTAGCACCGCCACGTGCTACTAAACACCATAGCAAAGTACAATTCATGGATTTATAGATTTTGATGCCCAAATCTGATTTGAGCAATATACAATCAAATTTTTATGGGAAAAAACATTAAAAACAAATTATTGTTTATTTGTGAAAGTGGAACAACAACAACAACAACAACAACACCGGTAAATCATTGATTTCTGTTTGATAAACTATTTGTCACATTATTAACAATATCAACATGCAAATATTCTATCAACATTTCACAACATAGACAACCCAAATAGAACATTATTAATAACCATAATACTTGAAATAACACTAAAAATTATTAATAAAAATTTAGGTATTTGTTTATAATTTCGCCAAATTAAATATTACGTACAAATTATTGACATTCTAATGATTACAAGAGTGACACATTGTTTGTCAAAAAATTATCAATCAGTATGATTCACATGGTTAAAAAAATAATTCTTTGTTATAAACAATTTTGTTTTTGTTATACCAAAAACAAAAAGAAACCCACTTAGCAAGACAAGGTCAATGCAAATAAATTTGTTTATTAAATAAATCATCATCATCATCATCATCATCATCACCAACAACAAAGTAATCATTATCTAACAATTTCAATATAATTATTTTATTATAAATAAACGTACTAACCTTAATCTATTGGTTTTTCAATCAAATTCGACAATTTTCATACAAAACTCATTACACTTCCTTAATGAAACAACACCTACACAGATTTATCATTGAAGTAGGTAGAGAGAGGAATAACGATGACGTTTCTAAAATAGTAAGAGAAGCAGGTGAGAGAAGTCAAAACAACAGCTGCCGTAACATGGAAACAACACTAAAAAGGAGCTTTATAGGTGCGTATGTATGTATTTACAACTCTATGCGCAACATAATCCTACAATAAACAATTTCCATTCACGAATAGATACCATTTTTCGAATATTTGCAAGAGGTCTGATTAGTGGCGTCATCTACAATTGGATGGTATCATATAAACGAACAGATGGCGGTACAAGTGATATTTCAGATATTATTGAATAATTCGAATTTCATTACCCAAATATGTACAGATCTGAGATCGTATTGGATTTAATCGTTTGTAGATTCAGTAACGCATCTATATGAAGTATTACAGGAAAACTGGCAAGCTTTTATACACAAGAAAGGTTAAGGGTTGAATATAGATCGTGCAATACTACACTTTCGCAGACTACGTTGAAATCGTCTGGTCAGATCCAATCCAATTCTTATATCCGATTAAGGGCAATAAACTCAAGATTTGCTATATTATAGCTGGATATATGAGACGAAATACTGTTTTTGCTAACGATTTCGTCAAACGAAGCCTCATCCAGTTGTTTCTATTTTTAATTCTAGTTTTATTTGCTGTCGCTGAAAGGG
>JAZBGY010000021.1:147807-185496 GCA_037414755.1 Lydus trimaculatus
CAAATTGCTCTACCAAACAACTAGAACAAAATGTCAATAAAATCCCACACAATGGATCTATCTGATGAAGAAATTTATTGTATTTTCTGCAGTTGGTAGTAGTCATTTCTTAGCCTTTTTGGTTACTTCAAGGCTCAATTGTTAATTTTCTTGATTTGAATCATCATCAACATCTGTTTATCATTATTCTTACAGAAAAAAAAAAATAAATAAACAACTTTATTATCTTGTGAATAACAACAAAATTAACAAATTGTTTTAGAATAGAAATTAACTAATTGATATTTATTGTAAAAATATTAATAATAATCATCTGGATTTTGTGTGTGTCCCAAAACACCTGGTTGAAGAGATACTGGTGAGAGGTGGTCGTACTAGTAGCTCTGTCAGGGCCGTCGGGTGGCCGAGGTGAACTGCCTTAAACAAGTGTCTCTAGGTGCGTCTTTTGCTGACATTTAGCGCCACTTGATGGTAGCACCAAAAAAACCAATAAAAGACATTCTTATCACTGGATCTTAATTTAATCTATAAAAGGTTTATCATATATTTAATAATAAAATATATGATAAAACACCTGCAGCCCCTATTCAAGTATCGTAGTTTTGTTAATCTAACACGCTACCTGCTGTTGGTTGGTAACACTTCCTGGATTTTGTTATAAAAATACAAATATGTTTATATTTTGATTACACATACGTAGAATTCTAAACAACAGACCTTGATCTTCAATTTTAGGTTGTGATTATAAGAAAAAACCCAAATACACACACACACACACACATGAACATTTCGAAAAATTTCCCATTTATACTATTTGATTATTTTTTTGTAACAATAATAACCGACAATGTTTATTTGTTGTTATTGTTGAAAGACTCAATTAGTTTCAGAAATACTAAGAAAAACCAATTAAACAATTCTTCAATGTAAACAAGAGAAAAAATTATACCTTTTTCTAATCTAACAATTATATAATCATACAACTGATGACTTCATAATAATAATTGACGCAATATAGTAACCCAATTTTGAAGCTGCCCCCCAAAAAAAACCAAAAAAACAAAATCAAACCAAATATGATCTCACTGCAAGAAGAACAGCTGTTCTAGACGAAGGATACAGCTGCAAAATCTGTCTTTTTTTGGCATCACACATTTTTTTTATTGTTGTTGTTGTTGTTATTGTTGTATTCAAACAAATGCAACATCCTATCCGGTTTTGTAAACTTGATCAGTTCAAAAAACCAGGTAAAAATTATTATAAATACAGTTGGATGTTTTCAAGGTTACTATCAGAATGGCCTTGAACTTTTCTGTTGTGCTGTTGTTAAAAAGGTGTGGTTTCGCATTATTTATTATGTAGAACATTTGTTGTTTACTTCCACTCATTTTTTACATAATAATAATAATAACAATAACATAATAATAATGTATTGCTGGCCAAATTTGGTTAAACTCATATAAGATTTTATGTGTTATTCCAAGACCTAAGTGCCTGGAGGTCTATCAACTAGCACCTAGATTCTAGAATGATATATTGTAAACAAATCATAATTGGATAACAAAACAAATAGAAAAATGGTTATTAATCAAAAATATTTTTCTACGAATCAAGAATTACAACAGTGATTACCTTTGATTTCACTTCAGTTCATTATGTTTTTATTCTAAGAAGAATTGTTGGGTTTTTCCCCCATATTTTTGTTGTCAAATCCCAACATGGTTCTGTTACTTTTTCTATTTTTTTTTTTTATTATTATTATTATGCAAACTTGATGAAGATATTTTTGCGTTCTTTACACAAAGAAACTTCCCCATAAATTTCTTCTTCAATTATCTAGTTGTTGAGCATTAACTTCTATTTCTTTTTCTAACCGGTTTCGCTTTTGTAGACTTCAACAATCATTTAAGAAATTGTATTTTTATCTTTACTACCAGTGCCGGATTAAACCTTGCAACGACCCCTAAGCAAACGATATCCTGCCCTGACTATCTCTCTATATCTATACATTCGCAATTTTATCAATCCACAATTTGAAGAAACCGATTTTTTATTTACAAAATAAACAAAGCGTGCGTACCAAGAGGAAATTGCGGCCTCGGCCAGCAATCTCGAAGTGGCTGAACGCATTTCGCAACCAAAGTCTATACATTCAACATTTTTTTATGCAATTGTAAATAATTAGAAAAGGTCTTAATTGGAAATTTTCGAATAATTTGACGTGTTCTTTTTATTCATTTCAGGTAGCGGCCGTAAAACTACTTTTACGTCCGTTTCTAATGGCAACCAAGACTAGTTAGGAATTTACATCCTGAATTTCAGTCAATTGTCCATTACTATCTTTTGAAGAAATGTACAAGTTTGACTGTAAATTTCATTCAAGATCAAATCAATATTACTTTAACCATTATCGCGGGCTCCATAGGCTGCTGTCTAATGGTTAATCCGGCACTGTTCTCTACGTATTCTATACCGATAATTGTCTTTCTCTCCTACAGCATTCTTCTTTTATCCACATATTATTGTTAGAATTCTTGATATTACAAAATACAACTAACTGACAACTGTTATTTCACGTATCCACAATTTGGGCAAATTTACTTCGACTTTTATTCTAATTAATTGTATAATCTGCTGGGGAAGACCACCGGGGCCACAAATTGTGAACCACAATTACGCCAAGGCATTTTATTATAAATTTTTAAATGAACAGGGGCCGGATCCGCTCTTGGCGGCCGTATCTGTAGATGATGATAAGTACTGCTAATCAACAAGTCAATTTTACAACACAGGTATATGATAAAAGGACAATTACACGTGGATGAATGTAGAGATCAAGATACAACAAATTCCCGTGTTTATAAAGCTTTTATTACCGTTTTGACCTCTTCAAGTATCTCTATCCATTATTATATTGTCACTACGTCAAGCTTGTTTTATGTATTTAAAATCAATACTATTATGACTAACTCACTGAAATGTTGTATTAAACAAGAATATTTACTTAACAATATTAATTAACAAACAAATCTCTTCATATTTAAAGCTTAAGATTAATTACATTTAAACTAAAAAGGATCAATATTGTAATTCTACAGAATTTTCCCCCATAAAAACTACAAAAAAACTTTAAAGAGTTCCTCATAAAACTATTAATATTCCTCTATTATTCCTTAATATCCGTTTTTAATGATTGTTGGAATTGTGGAAGGATCCAAGTTTTTCTATACACGCAGTGCAACAGGTTCTCGTGTATAATTTATAACACTTTTACTTATATTTTTTTGCCTCTCCCAGCTTTTTGGTTCAATCCGATTTTTCTATAAAGATTTTATTAAAATTATCTAACAAACTTTGCATAAGAATTCATCACTAATATGATGATGATGATGATGATGGTCATATTCCTACGGGTTAAAGGTGATTATAGAAAGCATCAAATAACATTCGCGGAAGCTATTAATGTTTAGAGAGGTAAATATTTCTCTAATAAATACTTTAAGTATATGTTTTTTCTTTCATTTCTTATTCAATTTGTTGGTGTTGTTGTACAATTGCAAAATAATCGAAATTGTGATTGTGTCAATCGATAATCATTGAAACAGAGAGTTGTATACCAATAAGGCATTTTAACATAATTGAATTTATTTAAATAACAATAGTAATAGGCGTTTATTACTAGTTTTTCTACAATAATTGAATGTATAGAAAAGTGTTGTTGTCAAGTAACCTGATTAACAACACTGTGATCTTTAATTTTTAATCGTTTTGTTGTTGTTGTTGTTGGATTTTATTGAAATTTTGTTGTAAAACGGCCAGTGATTGGCGAAAGCTAAATATTGGTTATTGCTGTCTTGTATATACACTATCTAGTGCTTGGATATACATATATTTGGTGTGTTGAAAGAGCAGGTGGCTGTAGCCAGCATATTATGCAATCGAAAATAATAAAAAAATCTTATAGTGAATGTTGAACGCCGTGGGGGCCTCCTATAATCGACTTGTTGCATATACAATTATTGTTATAATTTCGTCGTTTAATTATTGTAAAATTTTTTTAATAATAATCAACTTGACTTTGGACAAACATTATAATTGAGGGAGCAGTGAGCCTTAAATCCTGATTTCAAATCAAGGACATCAACGACAATATACTACAATAAACATATTGACATAATTCATAGAATAGAAATCACTGATTTATCATCAAATCGAAAGCTTTCTAAAGCTCTTCTTATTTGTTCTTATTATTACAACAACAACAAAAAAAAGCAAATGCTATTGTTCCTATTACAAACAAAAAATCTATGTAATGTAAATTATGACCTGCATAGTTCTAATAATTGCATTCAAGCTTAATAATAATTTGTAGGAGGTGATAACTACACCACCACAACATACCAATCTTGAAATCGTTATTGTTCCGTTTCTCGAAATAAATTAATAGAAATTGTGTAATTTTTTTTTTTTCGAAAATTTTTAATTAACCATTACAACTGATAAACATCGGTCAAATTTCACGGTTTTCGTTGTTTGTTTTTGTTTGTTTTGTTGTTTTTTTTTTAACTATTATTATTTGAAATTGGAGGAAAACTAAATGACAAATGAAATTATGCGGCATTGTGTAAGGTGAGATTTTACAACAATACGGAAGATTAGACAAGTTTTGGCATCGTCTAACATAGTGAAAGTATAAAATACTGTAATAGCAATTATATTGTATATAATGTAAAATGTCCATCACAGGCCTCATTTTATCGTTTATACCGCACGTCTTATAATTGGAGTATTCACGATGTATAAATCAACGAATACTTCCGGTCTATTCAAAAATGTTTTCTAGACTCAAATACAGCTTAGTTGTTGCTTAATGAACGCTGAAGATTTCTCCACAAATTAACAACAAACAAACTGCAATTAGCGGACGTTCTGTATAGATGTGTGTGGTATAAATGCACGTACACTTTAACGATTTTCACCAGACCATCAGAGAATGTGAGAGTAATTTAATTTTAAAATTTTTCCTATTATTTTACAGTTACGACATGATTTGAAGAAGAATAAGAAAGAAAATCGAGAAGAATTCTTTTTTTTCTAAATCTTTTCAGAATTTCAAGTCAGATTCGTTTGATTGACGATCGATTAAGAAATAATGTCTACATCATAGATTACACATAAATAAAGAATTTAAACAAAACAAGAAAATGATGGTGAATTTAAATGTTTAGTTTTATTTAAAAAAAAAAAAATCAATAAATAACAACACAAGTATGTGATAAATTTGAATTTCTCGTATGTCAACATTGTACGTCAACACCGCAATTATCTATAAAAACTTTTAAATATTCAATTAGATTTTAATTATTTGATGTTTAATGATAATTCGGATTGTTGTGATTTAATGAGATAATCCCCAATTATTTGAAATTATACAGAGGAATCTAAAAAAAAAAGAATTAGCTTCTGCTCTATGTTTGCATTGGTGTATACGCTAATATTGCACTATTAGGGTCGATGCAGACGACGTCTTTTTCACGTATGTTTGCAATACGATACAAATCGCGTTGCAATATACTGAGAAGTCTAGTCCAACGCCCTCCTACTACTACTACGAGGGCAATACCAAAACTAAGGTCTCCTATTGTTTTTAGAAATAATAGAAACTTATTGAATATATCATTTTAAGGGTTGAACCTTCAGCAATTTTTCTACATAATCACCATTTCGGTCAATGCATTTTTGTAGCCACTGTGGCAGTTTTTACATGTACATGTCATTCCAGCTTGCCGGCATGTCGTTGAGGAAGCTCATCTTTCACCTTGGCATCGTTGCTGAAGCCCATGTTCGTTCCCAGCTAAAATCGAGTCCAAAAAGTTGTAAGAGCCAACTTGCTGTTGTTGATGAGCTTCTGTAAGCATTCGCGGGACACATCTTGCGCACATTTTCCCATATTGTAGGATTTCTGACAAAATCCTATGAATAGTGCATCGGGACACCTTAGGAAACAAAATGCAAAGTGATCCGACGTTCTCCAAGCAGGATTTGTTCAACCTTCGAGACTGTTTCGTTGGGAATCGATGGTCTGCTGCTTCTTTCTTCGTTGTAAATTTTAGTCCGTCCGGCTACGAATTCTTTAGACCACTTACGGACATTTTTGACATTCATGCACGACTTACCATAAATTCAGTCGATTGACAATGAATATCAATCGGTTTAACACATTTGGCGTTTAAATAACGAATAACTGAACGAATTTGACACTTGGCAAGCTCCATTACAAACAACTGCCACACCAGTATTGAGTGTCCCAGCACAATGCGGGTAGGCTTGTTTAAGAGTAGTGGAAACGCCACAGGCAATACTGTCGTATACATAAGCCCTTAAACAGTAGAGATGGAGAATTTGTGTTCTAGAATTGAACTCCAAGAGTGGAACAATTTGTTTTCTTTTAACTTGGTATAATTAGAAAATTGTTGGAATCATGTAAATTTTTGTAAATTGATTGTTTTGTTCAATTACGGTGTTTTACTGTAATTATTAACACAGAAACTAGTAATTAATTAACTACCATTACAGGTGTTATTGTTTGTTATATATTTATTTAACTACTATATAAGGGTGTTACTGATTACTGATGTTAAATAACTAAATGTTTTCTTGGTAAACTTTTCCTAGGAAATTTTTAAATAAATTATTAACAAAATCAAAAAGTAAAAGAAAAAAAAAATAGTAGGAAATACTCTTTACCTATATATAAATAAAATTTCGTAATAAACAAGTTTCCTTTGATACATAAAAAAAAATAATTTCACTTGTTCTTGTTATTTATCAGTATATTTAAAAAGTAAATAGAATTTACCAAAGATGGAATTAAATTTTTGGTTCATTCTCTACCATTTCACATTGGCAAGTAAAGGTGTTGAATTTCTATAGGTATTGATTTTGTTTTATAATTAGGAAACTAGAGTCTGGGTTCAAATGATTCTCTTTAGAGAATTTCCTGTTGAACAACAATAGGACTTTAAAGTGTTTCTTCAGCATTAACTACAATTTTCTAGTGCAATTGTAGAAAATATAGAGAATTCAGAGTGATTATAAGACTGGCGGTATATTTGTTAGTTAATTAATGATAAGATGATAAGAAATGTGAAAATTATCGGTTAATATACCTAGAGATACATTAATAACAATAATTTTATAGTTTGTTGAAGTTATATGAGACACTCTGTATACCCACAGGAACCCTTTCATTACGCAACTTTTACGTGAAACAAATCAAAAATTCATCGTATCTCCACGTTGAACTTCACCTGATTTCATGATTTTTTTCAAATATTGACGAAAAAAAACAAAAACACTCAAGCAACTTGAATATAGTCTGTACAATGACTTAAGAGTTTCAGTAAAATAATAAAAATTAATTCACAATAGATACAGTAGCAAAGGACTTGATGGACATCCTTTCAAAGCAGTAGCGGCTCGTCAGTATTTTCAATGGGTAGGCACACAAGTAGGCACTGATGTTTACTATTGGGACTCTGGGGCTCTTCACTCCAAATTTGTTACACTTATTACGATAGGAAATAGCACATACAAAATGGAGTAAATATTTTAAGAACATTTGTACATATTTTTTCAATAATAATAAGTACAACAATAATCGAAAATTTAGTTTGTTTTAATTTTTGAATTTCCCACATTTTTAAATAATTATTTACATTACCTGTTTGTAGTTACCAAACGTTTTGATAGCACTGGATGAGGTAGAAATTTCTACTGTTATAAACAATAATTTTATTTTTAAATATTAGTTTTCAAAATGTAAAGAAATTGCCAATTTAACTTCAGACATATTTTTTTTTTGTCCAACTATTAGATTAGATTAAACGTACATTCAAATTATCTTTTGTTGTTTTGATAAGAACAGAACAAAGAATCTTCTATACCTACAATTACTTAACACCCTGTTTTCGACTTGTATTTACAAGTCTTTTGTTCACAATTGATTTTTAGACTTCGACATTGTAACATCAAAATTAATTAAAGTGTGTATTAATGATGATTTTAAGAGTGCAATAGTGGTTTGTGTAGTGTTAGTGTTTTGTGAATGGTTTGCAGCTCAACCCACGATGAATAATCGCAACAGTTTCAATTTAATGGTAATTTCTAAAATATTTCGACAAATAGTTTATCTACAATTTTTGAATTTCCATTATTTTTTTTTGCAGTGAGTATATAATTAATCGTCGCGGGATTGGAAGAGGATTCGCCGGTAAAGGTAGGTCTCGTCGCGGGATTGGAAGCGGATTCGCCGTTAAAAGGTAGGGTTTGTTAATTCATCCATGGAAAACTACAAGGATTAGTTAACAAACAAAAATTATTTATAATCATTCGTTAGGACACCCTCCCCTCGCCATGTTAGGGCTTATTGTAGGGACCCCATTAGGACACACTGTTAGGGCTCATTGTAGGTAACTCAGGATAGGCTGTAGGTGTTCATCGCATTACAATTCTTTCTCCTGGTTTGTTGGTATAGGGAAATTAGGATCAAAAAGCGTTATGGTGTGGTGAAATGAGCAGTAACCACCCCATAAATCGTGAAAAACGTGCGATTTTCCGTGCATTATCGTTACGCGAATTGATAAAAAAAAGTGATTTAGTGAAAAGTGTTTATTGTGTAAGTGTGTTATTAACAAGTGCAAAATTGAACAGGTAAGTATTACATAATTACATTTATAATTAAATCAAAGTTTTTATCAAATTATTCTTTGTTTCAGCATGTTGTCTAACAGAAATATTTTTATTATTATTTTCCAGATATTTCAGCATAATTTAATGTGTGATATTTTCAAATTTCAGGTACTTAACTTAGTATTTTCTGTTTCAGGTTATCAGCGTTAATTGTTACCTGCTTTCTATTAATTATGAAAATTTTGTATTTCAGGTTTTTATTATTAAATTTGAAATAATTTGAATTATTCACATTTACAAACTGAACGTCAAGGAAGCAAAAGCAAAAAAAAAACGTGTATGTGTTGGGTAAATGTGGGTAATTGGTGTTGGCACTTTTGTTTTCTTGACTTTCCAACAATTTTTACTGAATTTTTGTTTTGTTTTGTCACAAATTTTGCTAGCGCTAGCAAATACTTCTAAATAGAGAAGTGGTAGTAATTTAGTTGTATGCATGTTTTACTAACACTAGTGGATTAGGCCTCCTGGGGATACCACTATAAAAAAAAACGCACCTTCTGCTTTACCTCCTGGGTGGTGCGGAAAAAAGCATGTGAATACAGCTTAATAAAAATCGTCTACCGGTTTCATAACTTTCATCAATTTTTTGTTGGCGACGATTACTATCAATTGCATCCTTCTTTAGATTGCTATTTGCGATGATGCCACCCTCACTTGATGTCGTGCAAAATCGTTCATTCGGTGGCGTATTATTCCATTCTCCCTCATAGGCGCAAAATTCGGCAAAAATTACAGTTTTGGGCAAAATCTTTGAATTTCTATTTTATTTTAATACAATTAGCATGAAATTTTTTGCCGTTTTTCGGCAAAATCTTTGGATGAAATATTTGGTCGTTGAAACTTCATAGGAGTTAGGAGTTGCTCAACAAACAAGAAAGGGTCGTTTTGAAATTTGTTTGCAGCCTTACAAAATTGGCAAAAAAATAATAATATATTTGAAAATCTCGGCGCCACTGATAGAAATGCAAATTTTGCTGTGATAGGATCGATTTGAATAAATATGATTTTTTAACAACTAAACATTTGTAGTGACATATTTTTTTTTATCATATCATATCTGTTTGAATTATCTGTAAAACAACGATATTGTGGTAAAGGTGGTCGCGTCTTAAACCACACACAGCTATCCAAACATGTTGACTTCTAAAATTATATCAAATCCATATTTATAGCATTTTATCATAAATTCAAACCACAAAATACAATCAGATAATTTAAAAATGTAATAATTACAACAACAACATGAAAATAAAGTGAAAGCTCAAGGATTAGAGCTTCTTTTCTCTCCTCTTTTCGCAGAAAAAGATCAATGAACCAATATTGATTCTTCAACAAAATCAATTTTGTCTTTTTGTAGAATCTTATCAATCCGTACGGCATATAATTTCCCATGAGACTTACTATACTACCACATACCTATTATACGATTATAAACAAATACAAAAATCATTTCTATTCAATTTGAAACGAAAAGAATTTAATAAAAATAATTATAGTTTAATTGATTAATGTTGGCTATATATCCGGTATTGTATCCGTGAAATGATTACATTTGGTTGAAAAGTTTTCAGTTATTCAGGCCGATACAAGGACGGCCTTGTGAAATAATCTAAAGTAAAAGTAACAAATAAGTAGGTTACTTGTATGTGTGTATATGCCACATTGTATAGTTAGGTTCAATCCACACATATAGTCTAGACCAAAACAACGGAACTACTCCTTTTTGTTGTTATTATACCAACAAATATATTCATAGAATTTCTACTATGTTTGATTGAGGTTTGGTTGTATTGCTATTGTTGTATAAAGTTCGATGTCTGGTTGTAATAATTTGTAAAAAAAAAAAAAAACAATTCTTCATTGTTTTGGTTGATTCGAGGAAAGGTGAGGTGAATGAATAAAAGATAAACGTAAAATTTCATGAGTGTTTACACATTTTATTGATTTTTATTGGATTTTTTTTTTGTTTTGAACATTTTTTATTTTGTTTCGTAATTCTCTTATAATTTATTGGGCCAATGGAACAATAAAAATATACAAGTTAAGCCCATTATAACATACATATATCTCAATCAAAATAGACATCATTTTATTTATTTATTTATTTATTTTTTTTAATAATTTTCATCTATTACGATATACAATAATTATTATAGAGCGAATCCTAGGGACCCAGCATTTTTTCATTTCAACAAAAAAAAAAAGAAAAAAAATTTCAGTCAGTCACCCTCGCTATATAAGTACTTTGTTATAGGCAATATTTCTTAATAAAAGAGGTCACCGAGCAGTCTATAATTAGTCAATTATTAAAGAGTTAAAATGAGTTTTTTTTGGAAAAATTTAGGCCAATTCTTCGAAAACAAAAAAAACAAATTCCGCTCAGTTTTAACTCCTCTTCTAAATTATTCTGAAAAAAATTAGAATCAATCTATATATTTCTAATATAATACGACGATCTACATATAGATTTTTCTGAAAATATCGATAAAAGTAGAATTGATTCTAATTTTTGTTGTTATTGTTTGCTATACAATTATTTACAATGTTTTTTTTTTTTTAATACTTATTGCGATCGGGCGACATTTTTGCACTATATGCAGGATTATTTTGTATTAAATTTTGGCATTTTACCATTAAAATATGCAGCCTGAAGTAGGTCCCAATTAGCTAAATTAAACAAAAACTAACAATAATAATTATTAAAAAAAAATATAGTAATAATAATAATAATAATAATAATAGCATAATAATAATAATATTAATAATAAAGAAAGAGATACATATATAATAAATGAAGGCCCAATATCAAATACAATATTTATAGTTAAACACCAATATATTATTTCTATTATAAGTGTAAGGATAAATGATACGTGTTTTTTTTTTTGTATAAAACTTAAAATAAATAGTTTTTTTCTTCATTTTTTCCTCTCTTTAAAGCATTGATTTTAGAAAAAAAAATCAATCTGATAATAATGATAACGCAAAAACCCTTTTAAGGTCGGTAAATTAAAAATATATTTGACAAAAAAACAAAAACAAAAAAAAGTACCCTTATGTACGTATTTCAATATGCGTATAAAATGTATAATTATAGTACGGTATTATAGATCTGATAATGTTGTAGATGTACATAGAAAATTGTCCGAAATTGTCCGGATGAACTAAGTGAAAATCAAACATAAAAATTGAGCGACATATACCGGACGCTTCAGACTGCATCTCATCATCATGAATGAAATAATAATAATAATTAAAAAAAAAAACGACACAAAAGACGCCTCTAATCGCCTAAAAATCATTTCATAGACACACACACACACAACCCAATTATTATTATTTTTGTTGTTTCTCTTATATAAACTTTTTTATATTCTCACAGCCACACACCAATGATAAATCATCGAATTATAGAGATATACGAAATTAATTAATTAATTTCGATAATTAAACAAAATTTCAGCCTCATTTGTTGTGAAAAGAACTGTTTGTTAGTTTATTTTTGATTATTTTGTTGTTGTTGTTGTTAAAATTCTAAGTATTAAATCGGAATGATTCTTGTAAAAATCGAAAGACTGCGTTCAGAGAGTTTGTTTGTTTCTACATTTATTTATTTGTACGGATCTCCAATTCTTCATCTATTGAAGATCTCAGTCAATTATTTGTTTGTTTTTTTTTTGTTTTGTTTGTGTATCTGTACGTGTTACGAACAGAAGAATCGAATAATTAAAAAAAAAAAATTTAAACAAAAATTATTATTGATAATAATGATAAGAGAATTCCGTGCGCGCACACACACACAACAGCCTAACAAATCTACACATTATAGACATGATGCTGGTGGTCCCAATTGTTTCGCACACAAATATTTACACATCACGATGAACAACACGACATCCACGTTGTATTACACGTACAACAACAATTTGATGGTATAATTGGTGCATAAAATATACCATACATTAAAGGTGGTGGTTGTTGGGTCATGATACGTTGTTGATCTTGATATAGTACTTGCCATGCTAAACTTTTTATTAAATGTAATGTTTGACGACGTTCATGTCCCATCAAACATACTGTTGATTCTTCAACAACATCATGTAATAACATCAGGTACTGGTGTTTAAGTGCCTCTTCTTCTGGTTCAACAAAATGATTCCATAAATAATTTTCAAGTTTACCTTTTTGTTGTGTAATATCAGGAAAATCAATAAAGAACCGTGAACACATATATTTTTGTAGACTTTTTATATGTTCCGGGCTAGCTGGTTTATAATTTTTGACTAGCAAATTGCAATATTTTAACAAACCACCACCACGTATCTCTTCTGGATGCCTTGTTGAGATCAATTTTTTATGTAAATGATATAAAGCTTCTTGAAAATCACCATAAACTGATTCACCAACAACAGTTGGATAAAAATTTTCGCTAATTGGTAATTCACTACATTCATAAAAACGTAATAATGAATCGAGTATAATTTGGAATGAATCAACAGAAAATTCAAATTGTCTTCTCATACTATCAACGAATTTCAATTCAACACCCCGACCACGTGAATTACCCAATGATATTAATGACCAACGATCACCATCATTATTACTATTCACTTTCACCATTTTACTTACATAAGCTTCTTTTAGACTACATGTTGAGATACGTTTACGACTAACACCATCAGGTAACATATCATATAATGAACTTAATACAGCTGATTTAACACGATCGAAATTACGTGCGCTTGATAATTCAACACCAAATATAAGATCTAAATCATTATATGGTTGTGATTCAGTTGCTAAAACATGTGATGCTGCACCACCATTTAAACGTATATCACGGACACGCATACCGGCACCACCAGATGTTGTATCTAATTCTAATTTATCACGAACAACATTCACCAAATCTCTTAAACGTACTTCTAATGTTGGAAAATTACCACGTCCATGAATACTAACAACTTCATCCATTACATCATTCAAACGACATACTTGTTCAAAACTGAGCACAGCTAAACGTTGCTGAGATTCAATATCTTTCATATCTAAATTATTATTCTCTTTCATACGTTGTTCCATTTCCAGAAAATAATTCACATCCAAATAGTCATTCTCCTCCGGAGTGCCACACTGTAACAAAAATAATTCATTTAAAATAAACATTTCATTGACTATAAGAATAGAAGCTGTTTGTCGTCGTCATCAACATCGTAATTGTAAACTTGCCAAATATGGTCCACAATTTACTAACTTTATAGGGGATTTGTAAAGGATGGTGATAACAGAGGATACGTAGAGAGCGGTGGGGTAGTGGCGCCGCACAACTCCATGACGTCACTACACTCTCGTGGGTGGTTTTGAATGGATTGTGTGGGCGATATTGCAGATGAACGACGCCTACAATTTTGTAATAGAGAGAAGCCCGGACTCAAAACACTAATATCGATTTGTTGGTAAAATGCAACCCTCTTGTGTGTGTTGAGAACAACATACGTCATCAATGAACATTATGACGCAACAAGTTAAAAATTATTTTAAAATTTAATGATTTTGTTTTAATGATAATGATGATGATGTGTAGTAGTAGTAATAGTCTAATCAAGTGCAAGGAATTTGTTGTAATTATGTGCAATAAATGAGAAGGAAGCAAGGTCGGTCAAACAATGAGGAAAGAGTGACGCTTTAAATGAAATGATCTTTTGTTTAAATTAAATAGCATAACAAAAAAAATCAAAATTGATTACATCATAATCAAATCATGACGAAATTATGATTCTAGAAAGTCGATTTAGAGTATAACGTATAGAAATTTCTGGATTATTCCTCTATTGTCTGGAATTTTGGATTTTCTGACTATTGATACATGAATTTTGTTAAGCTTTTAGTAATGCATTTACAACTCTACAGTTTAATTAAAAACCGCTATTTTTTGGTGTAAATTGGACGTTTTTAGTTATTTTAAAATTTAAAATGCTGTTAGCAAGTCGTAAATTTTTGTATAACAACCGTGACCTGTGAACATATCTTTCACTGATCATTTATTTAAAAACCTGACCTTATCTAAATAAAATATAGTCAGGTATATAACTTTGGAGGCAATGTTGACAGAACCATTAATATTTTATTATCATTGAAATGGTGCATTTTCAGCTGAAATATTTAAATTTTGCAACCGGACTTGTGGTAGTTTCGAGTTCAAATCTGGATGATTGAGTCGAATTTTTTCCAAATTTGCTCTAATTAAAACAAAACAAAATCTTATTCCGGTCGATAGACTGTAACATTAGGATAATATGAAAATTATGTATGAAATTACAGCTCTATCTTTGTCTTTCTATGTAAATTTACAGGCTGATGATCACAGACAAAATTCATCGACCTAGACACAGATTATTTCATGTTAAATTTTTTTTTTATTGTAGAAATTTACATCACAATCCTATAGATATCGTCACTAAATTATTTTAATGACAAATATGTTTAAAAAAAAACAATATGTGATGATAGAATAATGGGGAATATTTCCAAAAAATTCAATGGTAATGACCGATGATTGTTTATAACTAAACTAACCAGTATCCAAAAACACTATATAATTAAAATAAATCATTTTGGAATTTTAATTTAACAAAAAGAAAAGATGAGAAGATGAAAGTGAAAGGTGAATATTATGAAATAGTGTCAGCCGAACACATAATCACAATAAAATATTCGAATTTGATTTGATAAGATCAATGATTGAAAGAGTACCGTTATACTTTCAATTTTTTTCCGTGGTGTTACTTTTAATTTTATTCCAGGTAAAGTTGGGCAAAAACTAGAAATTTGGCTAAATGTCAATAACATTATTTACATTCAATTTAACACGCATAAACATTCTATTTTTATTGAAATTGTAAAAATAACGACGTTTTACTATATGAATTTTAAACGAATTGTTTTTTTTTTTGTTGTTGTTTGTTTATAACAAATTATAGAATCAATCAAGACTTTCTCTCTTAAATAAGCAACATGACAGGAATCGATAATAGTAATAATAGAAAAAAAACAAACAAAAAGGACATCCAGACGACATCCTGTTTTCAATCAATTCAATTACATAATATTCAAATATCATATCAAAGGTTATTTCCGGTTTATCAGAGTTGTAACTAAATTTGAATTATTTCGTAAATATTTTTAATCTAATTGTAAATAATAATAATAATAATAATAATAACATAGCTTTTTGTCAATTTCAATTTATACAATATAACGACAGCTTGTAGCCGCCTGGCGCCATTAAGGGCGTCGAGACGCCGTGTCAGTGAGTCTAACCACTCTTATGTCTCTATTGTGTGTTGTTGTTTCTAACTAAAATTTAACAAATTTTGCGAAAAACAAACAAGTCTCATTATGTATTTATTAAAATTAATAATAATAATTATAATAATAATAATAATAAAAATGTTGGAGAAACTGCACAGTCATAAGTTTAATGTTTTATTCATAAATTTTGATAATCCTATAGGCAAAGGTCAATTATAAAGTTCTATCAAGTTCAAAACGAATTTATAACAAATAATAATTAATTTTTTTTATTGATTATATGGATAGAAGTAGAAAAAAAATAGTTTTATTATGATTTTTTATTTGAGATAATATTCCGGAAGATCAAGACTAGAATAATCCTTCCGGTGTCTTGTTTTATATGTATATAGTGTATTTACCTGTATAATTATATTTACAGGATGTCGATTTAATCGTTAACAATTAATTAATAAACCAATTATATACAGAGTTCTTTTCCTTCTAATTAATTATTGAGAAATTCTCACTAAAAATCAACAACAATAAGTGAATAAATAATAACAAATGCATGAAAAAAAAAATATGAAATTCACGTAATTCTAAAACGTCAAATATGCGAAATAAAACAAAAAAAAAACAAAGTAATTCAATTCAACAACATACACACAATGCTTGAAATTAAAAGTTTAATTACGTCAAAGTTTATAATTAATTTTTCCCAAATTCAACGACTTTCAAAATTCATTTTTTATAATACACAGTATGCGACAACAAAATAGGTATCCATAGGAAAGAACAGCGATTCTATCCACTCTCATATCTTCCAAATGAGTTAGAATGATCAGCTAGAAGTGTAAAAATCTCGATCCATCTGTTTTAATCTTTCATAGATAAAAAAATTTCCTGAACTGGTCAAAATTTTATAACAGATGATAAACATTTGCTACCTTGGTCAGGAGCATCATCAAAATTTTGCTTAATGTACTGTGGTACATTTCTGTATCGGACAAAGTGAGAGGTGGCGTGAACAATACTTCTGGTTGTACCAAGTGTGGATGATGATGCTTTTCCCTATGCACCAATTTTGTTGCCGCATACAGGTTGAGATATCCCATGTGGGAACATAGTACAGTCTTCAGTGTAGCTAATATGTTCCTATGTTCCTAAATGAACTGTTTCAACTTCAAGAAAGAAGCGAAACCTTAAAGTAGAGTCGATAAAAGTACAAAAACCGTATTAATGTCCAAGAGTCGAGTTGTTTTTTTTTTTTAAATGAAACGCTCTGTATACAATTAATACAATTGTAACAAGTTGCTTTGTCGTTTCAATTTTAATTGTATTCTCTGTAAATCTTATTAATAACAGGATAAAATACAAACATGAATAATTATGTAGGTGTAATTTGTTTGATTACAACATACAGAGTGATACTATGATTGGGTACTGTCGCATTGCACAATGTTACAATAAAATCATTTCAAAAATCAAATATTCCGATCGGAATTGTAATTTCAATTATAAAATATGTTGTTTTTCAACTCATAAAACACAACTTCAATATGTTCACATTATTGGGAATATGAAACAAAATCGAAAATTTATTACGAATTTATGTATATGTTCCTATATGTATATGTTGTAAAAAGTTTAATAAAATTCCTTCCGGTATTCAATAAAATCCAGTCATTTATTTTAGATTAAAAATTTTTTGGGGGAAAAACCAACTTCATTATTGTTATTTTATTCAATTATTTATTATACAAACATGAACGTCATATCCGTCTATTTACAATAATCAGGTGCTTCAATTTCGGTTTTTTTTTATTAATATTTTCAACAATTTAGCCCTCCGAAAAATTAAACAATAAACAATAAATAATAATAATAGATAATAGATTAATTAAGATAAGTTTTTGTGTTTATGGAAAAATTATTATTAGAAATATATTCGAATTGTAACACAATAGATGCTAATATTAGAAAATTGTAACACGAAAAATCACATGTTTTATAAGCGCCAGTTAGCAACAGAGACATATTTTTTCGGTTTCGACACTCCATTTTAAAAATAACTTTAGGAAAAATTTCTGTATGATGTAACTTATTATTGGTGCCATGTGCTTTTACCGGCAAATTATGCTTATTTTTTTTTTAATTGTAATAACAAAAATTAATGGTCCATTTGTTGGAAATTATTAATAATAAAACAACAAGGTTACGGTCATGGATAGAACATTTTGCACCGGACGAAATTTTTATGAACAATTTTGGCAATTATTAGAAAAAATAAAAAAACACCTGACATAACTTTTAATTGTTATTTAAATAAAATTTGAAACAATAGCACAAGATAAACGTAAGATACTTGAATAAAAAAACGGTTACTATGGTTATTATTTATTAATTATTGATGCAGCAAAAACATTTGAACTTTGCATTAGGAAAATTCAAATATCAACTACGGAAATTAAGAGAAATTTCTGATAAAATTCTAGATGATGTAGCGTAAATTTCCGTAACCTAAACCAAAAAAAACTAATTATGAATGAAATTATCTTGGATTTTTTCTATCTCTCTTCGTCTCTCTCTCGCTCACTCAATAAAAATCAATAAATTTTTTGATGATTGTTGTACAATTGGAATTTGTGCAACCATTTCAATATTGCTTAAACAGCGCAAATTAATCGATAATTTTATTATTTATTTTTTTTTGATTATATTTCAACTCTATTTATTTGATAAAATTGCAAATGAAATAATAAAAGAAAAATTAAATCCATTAATAAGTGAGTTGTTTTTTATTTTTTTATTTTTGACGTATTGTAAAGCAATTCGCACATTATTGGAACGATTATGTGAATTATTAATGATTTACGACAATTAAACCTTACGCGATCAACGCGAAAAATTTGAAAAAAATCTCACAGCTGATTGAAGTTTTTCTAACTAAAAAAATAATAAAGTTATCAATGAATGAATTCTCCTACTATTTAATGGAATTTTCTGTTAAAAATAAACTACAAATACGTGATATTTGTGTAATCTACATGAAAATGATTGTGGAAACTCAATCATCGGTCGTCATATGGAAAGGTTTATTATTTTTGTGTAAAAAGTCCTTGACACAATATTTATTTATAACGAAAAATTATCCTAAAATTTATGAATTTTCACGTAAATACTATAATTATGTTGAATTTAATTAGATTTCGAGAGAAAAAAGTAACAACAACAAAAAGTGGACTGTTTTCGTTTTGTAGGTCGTATTTCTAAATGAAAATATGTGGCGTCACAGCTTATAAATTCAATTAACAATTTTAATAATTATTTCATTTGAAAATTTAAGATACGAATCGCTTATGATTAAAATTTCTCATTTCGTATCACTTGGAAAAACAAAATCAACAGGATGGTTCTCTCTGCTTCTACTTGTCAAATTTTCATCACCATCATAATGTAGATACCAACCTGTGAGAGTCGCAGCCCATCTTGTAAATCATTTTCTAAATCTGATACTTGGACACCATCTCCATCGAAATCCGTATGTCCGCTGTAGTCTGAGACTACACTACTGCCACAACTATTACCGGAATCTTCCATATTCATATCAACATCCTTATATTCCGTGCCCATAATCACAAACTACAAACTAGTTTTTTTTTTGTTTAAATATGAAAAACTTTTAATTTTTTTTTTTTTTTAAAAAAGAAGAAAATCGTACGCGCGATTCACTAAAAGTGTAGTAGAATTGGTGGAAATTAACACACTTCACTACACGTTTTTTTTTTTGTCGTAATTAAAGCAATTCTACATTAATTAGTAGATTGAAAATTGCTGGTTTTTTACTGCCAAAGTTTTTGATTGATAAGAGATTTGATTTGACCGTACCCAACTACACGCTCCACTATCACACGCCACACTAGGTGCAGACGGAGACGGCGACCGCTACAAACACGGTATGTCCTGTATAATGTTAGCGGAGCGCAAGCGTCATCAGGCCCACTCTTTTCACCATATACACATACGAATATAACACCAGGATATATGTCGACGACGACGTCGATGATGCTAACGACGACGACGACGTCGTTCACTATATATCTATCTATTCTAGATAATATAAAATAAATTCTACACTATTATTTCTCTGGAATGATCATCAAATTGCGTGTGAGTGAAAGAGAGATAAGACTTTTTGATCTTGCTAAAACTATAAATAGAATTGAGATGAGATTTCCCTCAGCTACAATTCCACCATGTTTTTCATTGTACATTTTGTACGGACTTGTTGCTTTTATTATCTTGTTCCTATACTAGATACAAACGACAACATAAGATAAATTGAGTGCTTGTTGCATGGTTGGGCTATTTATGGAGAAATTTTTGTTTTGTTTGTTTTCTAATGACTTTTCCAAATGAATATTCAAATGTTGATAAATCGTAAGAATTACAACGGTTAGGAATGTGCTAGAAATAAAAAAGAATTTCCAACAAATATTTGTATAAGTTTTACATTACATAAATGTTATATAGGCTGTCCCAGTTTACTATGTTATCCTCTAATAAGCTTCAACATTCACATATGGATAACGTGTGATAAAGACCAGAAAAATTGGATAAAACATCACTATCAAGGAGTCAAAAAATGTTACTTCGAACTTCCGGAGTACCAACATAGCCATGAACTCTCAATACGTGGAAAAGAAGCTGGAGAGAAAGTCGAGACCTTTCTGTAGAGTTGTATGATTCTTATGAAGTTAATGTTGATTTTTGTAACCCCAGAACTAAAGAAGAAGCTTCATTGCATAAATTTTTCATGTTGCAAGCCTGGCATTTCGCAGCCTGATGCTGGTAGCGTCGTTAGCCCTCTGTTGATGATGATTGAATCAAAATTTGCTTGACTACATAGAAGTGATGGCAATTTGATTTTGCTTGTTACACTTTTCTTCCACTTTCTTCAATACACTTTTGTTCTCAGTGGGGGAATGTTTCGCTGCCACAATTAGGCGATCTCACAGATAGAGATAGATACGGTCAGTGCCGGATTCAACTTTGTGGGGACCCCTAGGCAAACGAAATCTTGGAGTCTCTTCCTTCCCTATACCTACATTCGTAATTTTATCAACCCACGGTACCATGAGGACCATAGGCTGCCGCATCCTCTGCCTAATAGTTAATCCAACACTGCATACGGTGTCTAGACTGTTAAATAGTTGAGTTCCAATACCACTGAACTACAGTCTCAACGCTGGTTCGAATGGTGTAGTAGCGACATAAAACGTATCGTGTGTAGCGACTCTTAGATAAATAAAACGACTTTATTAATATAAGCAAAACAATTATTTATGACTTTTATTTTTGTATCGTTCACGTGATTACTAACAATAAGGCGATTAAACCTATTTAAGTAATGTTTCAATTATAATTAGATTTACAATAATAATGAACACTGAAACTTGATATCTAAACTGCCTTTTTATACATTTGTAAATTGATAATTAAAAGCCAAAAACCGAAGTTATACCTGTGGGATAAAGTATAGTACAGACCGGTCAACAAAATGTGAACAACTATTGGCAACACACTTATTGAGGGCATCAACTTACATCTTCTGGATACATGTTTTCAACAATGTTACTCGTCCAAACTCAAATAACTTCCCATAACAAAAAAATGAAAAAGAAAATGGTGGCAGAGACAGTTCTCAAATATTTCGACAACTTTGCGTTTGATTAACTTTTGAACGAAAATCTGATCTCGAAGAATTTTTTTATTTGGTTGTCCCTACTAAAATCTCCAAAAGGATACCAAAAACCGTGCCATTATTCCACGATCAATAAAATTGACGGTTGTTCTCGTTATGTTGTTGACAACACCGTCTAGACTGATTGTGAGTGAAATTTTCCATTCGAAATGGAAATATGGAGACAAGCAACAGGCAACAAATTTCTTTAGTGTCATGCTACACGATCGACGATGGTTGGTATAGCAATTTCAGTGCTCCTATACTATATCCCGACGTGAGAGAAGGGGGTACAAAGTGCTTACAGGCGCTGTCAGGAAATGAAATGGGAATAGTTTAGTTGACGACACCAATATCAACATGTTGCCAACGTTTTGTTGACTGGTCATACCTCATTCATTAACAACAGTTTGTAATACAAAAACGATTGATGGTCGCATTAGACGGGTTTCACAGTTCTAGATATTCCAATAAGAATATTGATGAAATTCTTTATAAAATAAACAAATTATATTAAAAATAAACAAACATATTTTGATCGGAATAGTTTATAAATTTCTTGGATTTTATTTATTTTTTTTATGGAATCGTTACAAGACAGATACACGATGTTAAAAATTGGACAACATAAATAGCAATAATTTGGTAAAAAAGGTAACGTTGAGTTTACAACAATTTTAGTTTATTATTATTATTTTTTTCAATTAATATTAAAAATAATAATTGTAGATAAAATTCTTGTTGTTATCACGGCAATGATAAAAAACAATATAATTTATGTTATATAAATGCAATAAAAAAATAAAAAATATTTTAAATTAATATGATTATAAAATAGTGAAAACATTTAATAATAAATCAAATGTTTAAATAATTAATAGTTTAAATAAAATCTAGGACATATCATCTAGTTCAAAGGCCAAATTTCTTTACAATCCATTCCATCTATAAAAATTTATAATCATTTAGGCTGATTTTTCTATTATTTAAAGAAAAACAAACAACAACTCTAAGAATCTTTTTTTAATTTTCATGCAAATCACATTCATGAATGAACAACAACCAACATGTTTCAAATGAATGGAATAATTTCGATTATATTGCATTTTTTTGATAAATATCTGGAAATTTTTTAATACAATTCTATTGATTTATCATTATTATTTTTGGACAAACAATTAAATTAATTTTTAATAAAAATTAAATTATCTACAATACCAAAATTTCTATTGTTTATTTGAACAACAAACAGGTGACAACAATTAAAACTACTTAATATTCATTAATTATTGTTTTTATTGTAATAATAGTTTATTTGCGGAGAACAAAACCTAATCTTATTCTAATCAAACGATTTTTCCTTGCTAATGTTTATTTTAAATGTCAAGGTTGTTGTTTATAATAATAATTGAAAATCCCTTAATTCTACAACTAGAGGACTATTATTGGAGAAAGTGTATTTCGATCAACTAGCAATTAACAACAAAGTTGAATAATTCAGCTGATAATGTCATCTACTTGAATAATTACTGATAGATTGTACAAGAAAAACAATTATTAATTACGAAATTTTCGATAATTGTTCTTGTGTGGTGGTAAATATTTACAACCACTTCGACAGCAAAACAATAAATAAATCAATTAATTAAAAAAAAAAATATGATAAATTCCATATACAATTGGTTTAAATTGTAAGTACTCTGAGTAAGTATGGTCGATTTTTCCAACTTTGTTTTTACAGTTTTACGGTTTCATTATTGGCATTTTAAGGTTTCATAAGACCACAAAACAAATTTCTTCCATTATATACACATATATATATGTATACATATACGTATATTATATTATTGCCCAAAAATTTATAAATAAATAAATAAGAATCGTTCGATTTTTTTCTGTACAGGTAAAAATTTTACTTTCAAGTCAATCATAAACCTTGAGACAAAAATTCACTTGTATATTTCAATCTATATAATGATTGTTACAAGGTCGTTTTCATAAAAAGGCCTCTGAAAGGTGGAAAAATTAATGACAATTATTAATTAATAATAATAATAATATTTGTTTAAAATTTTTTGTTATTTACTATTATCAAATTTTCCACCACAAATAAATAAAAACCGGAAAATTCGTTATGATAATAATGTTATTTTCTGATTAGATAATAGAGAACTTTGATAGTAATCTGGTCTATAATGAAGACACCACAATTTTTGAGATTAGGGTATTTTACATTAAAAAAACAATAATTATAAACAATTATCTGTCGTTTTTTTTTTTTTTTTCTGTTATCAGTGTTGTTATTATATCCTTGTTACCACGCCAAATTATAAACATGTTTTCCAATAAATAATTTCTTATTTGTTATTATTCTTTTCAAAAATCAACTAAATAGGAGCAGCTTAATGTAATTATTATTAGGTAAAGATGAAATTTTCTAAATTATTTAAACAAATTTTTTATGTAATTTTGAATAATTCAACGCATGAATTATTGATAAGATGAATGAAAAGTTGTATCGATAACCGATTCCATCGTCGTTTTTTTCGTTCTACTGCTATTTCAAACGAGATTTCTGTTTTTAGAAGAAGGAAACAAACATCAAATACATATGTATTTCCTTAATTTCGTGTTGATTTCATAATTAATCTACAATTCAAGATAATTAACAGTATTATACTACACGTTTTTTTTTTCTTTATTTTTATGTAATTGATTTGTTTTTACTATATTTATACAATATGTGAATAGTTTATTTTTATTATAACGGGTGATCCAAATTGATTGTTTATCATTTTGTTTCAAATAACTATATGTGTTTTTCAGGATTTATTATGTTATCTGGGATTTAATTTGAGTTCAAGTTGTTATCAAACGAAATCTATATAATCCTCAATATATTATTACGATCTTGACCTCTATAATTCAACATTTGTTGTTAATTTATCGATTATTTATTTTATTTTTTTTGGAAGAGGACACTTATTAAGCGATCATTATTTGTACAAAAACAAAACAAGTTTAACTTGAGATTATCTTCTATAACCCAATTCTATATTAATTCTGTCCTTTTCTAACTTATTTGAAATTTCTATGCTCCATCATTGAATATGGAAGTATTCACAATGAATCGAACAAAGATGGAATTTTTTTTAGGCGAGAAACGGAAGTAATTATTACGAATTTTGTAGGATATTTTTGTTTATTTGTATTCTTATATCTTCACAGTTGTTGAAAAATGTGGGAACTTTCATCAATTTTTTGATTAATCCAATATTTATTAAAGCGTTAAATTGGACAAACACCTATACAGTATGCGGCAGCTAACTAGTTGCATAGGAGAAAGTATCGACTCTATCCACTTTCATTTCTTTCATATTAGTTGGGATAAAAACGGTAAAAACGCCGGTTGTTGTCGTCACCCATCATTGGGTTTTATCAACTACCCTCTAACTACTACTTAACATTAAAAATTTACTTTTTTACTTTTCCTATCTACCTATTTTGCTGCCGCATACTGTATTTTTATATACAGGACATTTCGATGAAAAGCAGCCACCCTAAATAACTTCCTTGACAGTTTATTTGAGCAAAAATCTTGAGACAGGTCGATTTTTGTTTTGTGAGGGACAAATTTTAATGTCAAATGTGACCTTGTTGCGTCAACCCCCAACGTAAGAATCGTATAAATTGTAAGGAGGGTCAAGTGGCCCCTCGTTTGAAAGATCTTTTAATTCTCTATACGTTGGTATAAATTGTTTATGGATTTTAGTAATATTTTTATCGAAATATTGATTCGTAGTTTCTAAATGCAGACAGATAACTCCAGAAGTTCTGCAAAATGTAAGAAACGCCTTTGAATCTGGATTATACCACTGCAATGGAGGTCATTTCGCGCATTTAGTAAAATAAAAAATGTAGACTTTTAATGATTCAAAATTGCTAATATAAAAATCACAAAATCCAAAACTATACCTACCCTTGGATGGAGAATTCAAAGATCTTTCAAATGAAGGGGTCACTCGACCGCCCTTACAATTTAAGATTCTTAAGTTGGGGGCTGTCTGGGGTAAAATGTATCTCTCTCAAAACAAAAATTGACTTATCTCAGGATTTTTGCTTAGATAAATCGTCAATATGAAGTCATTCTGGGTGGCTCCTTTCCATCGAAATTCCCTGTGTTTCATCTAAAATGTTCATTTCAAAGACTTGATCTACATAAGATAGGTCGATCTTTTATAAAATTGTATTTAGGTAGTTACAGAAGTTATGAAAGAAGTTGCTCAATTTTGTTTGAAATATTGTGGAGATTAAGATAACGATAATTATTTGTAGTGAATTTCACTGAATAGTTTTGGATTTTACGGAAATTCTTTTATAAACGACCTAGTTTTGTAAAGATGTTACAAATCATCCGTATTCGTTCCCAGTATCTTAAACGATCTATAAATTGTATTGCATTTTATGATAGAGAAAGTTATATATACCAACAAATACGATGATAATAACAAATACATGTACCTATGTATAACAATAAATAATTAGATTATTGGAGATGATTGTTGTTGTTTTTTTCTTCACTTTCGATAAATGGAGCAAAAATTGGTCGCTTTATGTGTGTAAATTGTTAGAATTTAATGGGAAATATTGTAATATGGCTATAAGATCGAATTATAGAAAGGCTATATCGAATTTTATTCGCATTATTAAATGTGCAACGGCTTTTGCATCATACAGAAAAGAATTTCGATATGTTTGAGTGCGCACATATTTGAAAGTGAGAGATTTCAACAACACATACATATAACAACACACAGACAAAACTTTTTAAAGTTCATGTAAATTATGCCAAGTGTTTTTAATATCAAAACTTTGTGGTGTCCTTCAGATTTTCAAAATTACACACACTCACACACATATAGAAAACAGAAATAACAACAAATACAAGTAGAACAGAGAAAGGTATTACTATATTAATAAATTACATTATTACATACATTGGCAAAATGACAAAACATCAAAAATTATTGATTTGTCTTCAATAATTTGCAAAATTTTTAAAATTAACAAATAATGATAACGTGAAAATGTGATAAAATGCAATTCTATGACAATATTTATTTGTTACTATATTGTTAATTTAGAGCATAACAGAACTAACAAATATTTTATGTAATATTATTGCATTGCATAAATTAGTTACTTTCAAATTCTTTCATAATGTTTAACAAATCCTTTAGAATTTTCTTTTAATCTTAAAAAAAACATGTCAAATATAATTTGTATAGATCGTTTTTATTTGCAAAATTCAACCCCAATAATACTGAAAACAAAAATATTTCGAGAATAATCTTCTAACAAGGGTGGTGACTGTTACACCACCACCACCACCACCACCACCATCAACATTATACCAACTAGAGGGAGGCTGTGAATGTGCGCGTTATACGTTCTGTAATTCATCCCCTGGAAAAGCCGAATCCAGAAAGTTCTCTCACAAGTTTTAAATATTCTAATCCCAATTTATAAATCCGGAAGTTGTTTTTTATTTTGTTATTATTTTAATAATAATATTCAATTTTCTACTATACCCCTACTGTGTTGAATTATTGTAGAATTTCTATTATCAGTTTAATATCAACAAATTGATAATAATACGAAAATAGTGATTTATATACGAATTTTACGATCAATACTTGGCGAGCTTTTACTCTACAGTTAAAAGAAGCTACGCAATAAGATAATAACTGGAGGGATGAAACACCCACGCACACCATCCTAAATATATCATTTTGTAACATTTTCAACGTATATATTTTGATGATTTCCTTTTATGTCGTAAAGGGATTTGACTTCTTTCTGTTAAAAATAGGATTTACGTATAGGTGACATGACATTGATCAAAATGAACATTTTACGAACAAGTTTGTTTCTATCAGAATTGCATAGAATATACAGGAAAAGTCTATAAACATTTAAAATATTGTTGTTGTTGTTGTTGTTAAATTAATAATGCCAGTATTACAGGATAGAATCAATTAGAAATGGAGACAAAAAATGTTGGTTCTTAGTGGAAATTTTAATATCACCAGTTAAAAATAATCAAATTTATTTGGAAATTTATAAGAAAGAAATCATAATTAATCTGTTGATTTGTCAATTTGTTTAAAAGTTCAAGAATAAATTTTTTTAATAATAACAAAATCAATCAACACACCCGTTTTGTCGATAACAATATTTATTATTGGAGAATTATTACTTTTGTATAATAATCGGTCAACAGTGATTAATTGCTATATTGACAGAAAACGACAATAATAGGAAAAGAAGAAGAAGAATAGAATTCTACTAGAAGTATTTTTGTATTTTTATCATAGAAAATTTCCTAAAGAAATGTTTACAAAATTTCTGTTATTTGTTTGAAAAAATTAAATACTTGTGGAATTATTTGAACAAAAATAATGATAAAGGATTGACTACACTAGAGCGACACAAAAACAGTAGCTTAAGAATAGGGGTGAATGTGGTAGTAATGCTACCCGGCCTACAAGTCGACAGAAGCGCCTCTCATTAAGATCAAATGAATAATTTAAATTCTACTACCGTAACTACGCCACTGATTCAGAAATCTCAACTATAATAACCGATTTACTTTCTAAATCTGAATACAAGATGCATTTTTCTTCATCGGACTCTTAAGTTCTTCTTTGTAAGTACAAGGATTGACGGGTAGATTGGCTTTAAGTTTGAATCTTGGACGAGTAACCGGCCCTTTTCGTGTTCTTATTTAATCAACGATTTAATGTTGATTAAAAATATTTTCTTCAACTGTCTGTGTTTTTAGCTAGAAGCAAAATTATTAAATTAAATGTCACAATTACGTAAAAATAAATATACAAGTTGCTGTATCGATTAGCAAATTCTTGTAGATTTAAATATTTTCAAATTTTGCGCCATTAGCGACAATAGACGATTATAGCCGGAATTAATCAATTCTAATTATATTGGCGGTAAATTTGAAATCGTTTCCCAAAAATTACAAAGTAAAATTCCTATACATTTATAATATATAATCATTTATTTATAGAAAATTTGAAAATAATGCTTTGAACTGAACTCAAATGATAAGAATATTAAAAACAATACATAAAAAATGAATATTATCGTGCGGTATTTTAAAAAGACCTATTATCTTAATTATAGAACAAAGTGTTCATCATTAACTTGGATCATTAAGGATCGGTATCTATAAAAAAGCAATAAAGGGGCAATTTAAAATTGATTTGTTTCCTTTTTGAATATATTCGTTTTTTTCCGAAAGAACAAAACGATTACAAAGGTCACTGAATTGGACGACTTTTACATATTTTTCACTATTTATTGAAATTCATGTTGCCAATAGAAAAAAAACTCTTGGCAAGTCTGTGGCGAGATTACGGAAGTTGTGGCTTAACATGTTTGTCTCATGCGAGATAGTTCGTCATCAGGGCCGACCCTGGAGTAGAGCGAGCAGAGAGGTCGCTCTAGTTGCTAGATGGGAAAGGGCGCCAAAATCGAATCGTTTAAAACAACATTCTCAATTTATTGATTATTTAACAAAGATGTTGCTTCGAGGGAGCCGAACGGAAGTTTCGCTCCTCCCTCATTCCTAATTCACGAGCACATCTGACTAAGATGTTTACACTTGAACCAGTTTCTCGCACTGCTATTTTGAGAATTTATGCACTCTCTATTTACAGATTCCCTCCAAACAATCAAAAATACCCTTCCTCTATTTTATGCGTCCAACTTGACAGAAAAGATGGAAGATAAGTCAAGGCGTCCAAATCGCAGTAGATGAAGTATACAGTAAGATTTCAAGCCGTATAACCATAATAATAAAAGAATGAAAGAAGTTAATCAATTTATTCTTCAAAAAGCAAACAAAACCAATTGATAATAAAGCTAGCATAAAATTATCTGTCAATGAATTTACGTAATTTCAGTATTAATCAATATACAGTGTTCAACACAGTGTCACTATTGCCTCTTTTAATCTAATAACAAAACCCCAAAGACAACAAAAAAAAAATCATGTTTAAATGGAACTCATTCAAGCGCGAATTAATCAATTTTGTTATCGTTATCTTTCACAATATTGATCGAAATTTGTAATAATTGGTGTTTTCGTTGACGTCATAATAGTTGAGATAAAGATGAAGATTATTGTGAAGAATATCGAGTTTGTTCACCATCAATTCATGTATACCAACCACCCTGCTAATTTTATATAAAACATATTGAACTTTTGACATTTCCACGTAAGTATGTAAATTATAATTTTGCAACAATATTCATATTTTATACCATCGATATGATAATGTGTGAAATGAAATTTATTATAAATTATAATATTTAATACATAATAAATTATAAATTACACGATTTTAATTAATTAATAACGCCAATGGATTTATTTATCGTTTTATTAGTTGGTGGTTAATTAATAAATCTGCAATTCTTTCCAAATCAACAGAAATGAAATGGAATAAATTCAAAAAATAGTTTTGTTGTTGTTGTTGCTGTATTTAAAGATTAAAGTAATTAACTGTGTTGTGTATAAAACCAGTCACTATGTACTGTAATTTCCATTTAACAAATTGTGCAATTTAGATTTGGTAGTGTGTTTAAACTGACTACAACTACTACTACTACGACTACTAGCAAATTGCAACATTGTTAAACTAATTAGTTTAGAAATTTGTTTAAACTTTTAACAACTATTAAAACAATCAATAATCTAATAAATCTGGATGTCTATTTAATACAATCATATATCATATGTTTATCTCATTTAACAAATTTCGATCATATACACACGCAAATTTACTCAATCATGCATGAGGTAAAAACCACCTACATGTTGTGATAAGATCAATTATTGTTTATTGAAAATTATGCAAAAATAATAATTAAAAAAATAAACAAAAACACGAAGAAAACTCATACATTGATTTTCTTAATGACGTTATCTATGATTATTGAATTATTCCTCGGTGATCTTATTATCTTAAAATACAATTTGACGTAGTAAAAAAAAAGAAATGTAATCTCACTGGATGACTGGATAAGGTTTCATATCTCCATTAATTTTTAACACTATTCCATTTTAAATGGTAGAATTCTTGATTTATTCCCAATAAAACAAGAGAATCTAATTAAACAAATATCGGATATAGTGAAAATTCGTTTAATACAACCAAATCCGGATATAACGAACTTATTGGTTTTTGGTATAGATGACCGCGATAAGTGGAGGATTACAAGATAAGTGTCGGCCTTAGGAGTGCGCGATTGTACTTAGAAAAAAGAATACGAAAAGAACCGCGAATTTGAGAAAAGTGAGCAGAAAACAGCAGTGCTCCTAGATTTTTGGTTGTCCATGTATTACAACGAAGTCGTCCGCCCTCTTGACTAAACACTTAAGCTGATAGACGTTTTTTAGACATTAAAATAGGCCATTGGCCGCCTCTGTATCTATCCTTTCACTTGCACACTTTGCACAGTCACAGTAGGTAGTATCGCTCCTGTTAGGAAACCACAAAAATTTAAGCATACAGCTCAAGCAAAACATGAAGAGGATTATAGGAAGAGACATAATAAGAGAAGAAAGCAAAGAAGAAGATACTTCACTTTTTTGCAATAGTAAAAAAAGGGTTTTTATTGATAACATGTAAGTCAGACGCAACTTTCTCTAGAATTTTTGCACAGGAAGCTTGCCAAAAGAGAAACATTGCAATAGCGTTAGCTCATTCACTCCGAAGCGTATTGACAAAGTGTTTTGATTGCAAATTTTTGTTTACTTAAAGGCAAAATCTTCTCAAACAATAAATAGTAGGAAAATTTCCTATTATCTTTGTCGCACACGCTGCTACTTCTTAAGCCAGGTCCACAAATGCATGTACGAATAATCGTGTTTCTCGCTAATTGTTCTTGGATTTCTTGGACAAATTTTCATGCATGATTGTTTGCCCTGTGAGCACAAAGTTCGTGCACGAACATCGATCTTGCGTACACGAACCTGCATATGAGGATCTGGCTTAACAAGTTCTAAAGCCGATGCTGAGTAGTTTTAAGTGAATCAGACAAAAATCGCATGATCTCTCCCACAGATTTATGAATATGGTCAAATTTGCTCGACTTGGTGAATGTTGTAGTGTTTTTCCAGTATGCACGGATAAATATTATAATTTTTCAAGTAGGAAGCAATATGGAGGTGTTGTATTTGAATAAATAGAAGATTTGACTTTTTAAAAAATCTAAAAGGAAACAGTTAAAGTGAAAGGGAAAATTTAATAGCGTTTTGAGAAATGTTATGAAATATCAGAAAATAAACGAAAAACAAAAGTAACTACCAAAAAAAAAAAATTGTTCCAACAAACTCCGTTTTTTGTTGTTGTTTTTGATTGTCAAATTTTACATTACATAATCAAGGGATAGTATTTTAATTCGTATTGATGATGCTGTACTTTCGCCTTGAAATTTTGCCCTGTCATCAATAGTCACTTTCAATCAATTTATTTTTCTTAATTAATCAATACGGAAATGTTTTTCTTTTTATTTTGTATTTTTCGGCTATTTTCATAAAAAAAACTTATATAATCCATCTTATCATTTCCCTTTCAATCTATACCTATATAGATAGATATTTACGTGTGTATTTACCTGTCTAATTAAATCGAGAAAAATTCGATATGTTTATGAATAATTCATAATTGGAATTGGATATTTTAGAAGAATCAAAGACCGTTATTGATAAACATTCAGAAATAATCTATATTAAATTTATATACAGGTTGAGACATTCTATCTAGGAACATAGTACAGTCTTGAGTGTAGCTAATTTTACAAAAGCTATCCCTTTTCAACCCAAACGAAGGCTATAAGACTGTGCCAGTTCTTGATACTTTCTCCTATATGTTCCTAGATGAACTGTCTTAACCTGTATGTAGAGATATAATATGTAGAAGAAAAAGGAAAAGACCTGGCGGCCTTGTAATGATACACACAACGGCAATAACGGAATTTTCCAATAGATTATGATTGGATTTTAATTTCAATTTTGTACCATATTTTACAACAAATCTCTTTGAAATAAATCATTTAATAAATTATTGACATTTTAGAAGCATTACCAATTTTTTTTTTTTGGAAAATCTTTCATTGTCGCATTTTGCAATTATTATTAATTATGAACTTTTCAATTATACATACATATATGTTTACATATTCACCCTTGAATACAATTAATAATCTAATTGATATCTATTACATCCTTGCTTTCAGCTATGGGTTGAGGCTGGATCTTGTCTATTTTACCACTTAATCTTGATATCATTTGCTTTATAACGTAAAAAAAAAATCTAATATAACGACCTTCATAACTAGAAGTAAAGATAGCAATTTTGTAGAAATTCTACCAGAGAAATGATTGTATCTTCAACTCAACTCTTGATTGTAGGCAGAAGATTATAATTTATTGCCCATATTTGAGTAATTTTGTTATTCTCGTTAAAGCAGATACGTTTTTATCGTAATATTTACGATCAAAAGTACACCAAATAAGCACGGTACTACTACTCAAAATATCATAAATATAGTACTGCAAAACGGGTTTATTGGCATATAAGATAAGCTGTAAATTTAGGTTACTTGGATAGTTTTACGTTGAAATTGACCCACAATTTCATAGTTATATTGATTACCGACACAGTAGCGTAACTATCGTGAGGCCAAATGTATAGGGAGTAGGGTTACAGGCTAGACTACGATTGAAACCAGACATTTATTACCATGATGATAGATTAAATGACCAGTGAGTTGATTGTGCAACGAAATTTTTTAATTTGTTGGAAGGTAATCCTAGTACTGAGCCCCATATTTAGAGAGTCCCAAAATTGTAGTTTATCAACTCAAAACTGTGAATTGCAGTGATGTTACGCTACTGTCCGAAAATGTATTCTATTGGTTTGTTTTTATCTGTGTGTAACATCGAAAATTGACAAAAATCTTGTAAAGTCAATTTTATGAACTTTAAAACAAGTAAACTACCAAGTATTATAAGAAAAGACCAGACTAATGCCAAATCCTTGACATCTTTTCTAATGTTATCGATTTCCTACCTAAACAATAATGAGAATCGTACAGATGTGGCAGAACAAAGTTAATTTCTCTTCAAAATCGATCTAAAATTATTTCAGAAATATACATAATTTATCAGAATTTTCATCCGGTAAATCAACAACTTCATCCACAAACATTATAATTTAAAATGTTTCATTTGCAACTTTGAAATTGGATTGGTAAAACAAGAAATTATTCCCAATATTCGACAATATTTGATTTATAAAATAAGCATAAATTTTGTATTATTTCCGGTAATACAAACATTTACCAAAATATTGGAAACGTACATTTCATAAATAAAACAATTATCTCCATCATATTAATTTTGGATTTATACAGAAAAAATACCTCAAACTTTCATTTGAGCAATACTCGTTTTGTTTATTTTCAGGACTAGGGTTTCTTGTTGTTGGTTTTATTGATTGTTTTGTATTGTATGAAGTTGAAAAGTTACACAAAAAACATACAAATCTCATATAAATTTTGTAATTAATTGGTAACAAATTATCTAGTTGTCAATTATATTTATAGAAAGGTAGATACGATTTGTTTAAATATCATTTGTTTGCCAAAAAATTAACAATTTATTCATATTTTTTCATGGACTTTATGTAAAAATTGTTACGTAACATTAAGCATTTTTCCTATACTTTACATATAGAGAAATACAGAAAAAATCTTATAATAATTATAAAAATTTGGGTGTGGTCCATCAATTATTGTATGTATTGAATTGTATAATTAATCAGAAATAACATTCACACATAAATAAATCGATTTTATAACAAATTTGTTGTAAAACATACTTTAAAAAAAAAAGAAACAACCGTGTGTAAATATGAATATGTAAAACAGCATTGTCAATGTCAAGCTTTCTATGTACCTACAAGCATTCACAAAAATTTGATTCTATTTTTTTTTTTTATTTAAATTTTGATAAAATTCAAAAAAAATAAATAATTTATTGTTATTTTTTTTTGCAAGAATATCGATTCCGAAAAAAGTTACTTTTAACCTTGATAATTATGGTTTATTTTTGAAAAATTTGACATTTAACATGTTGGTAAAAAATTTGCATATTATCTCTACTAATCGAAAGTAGAATAAAATTTTTTTTAATTAAACATTAGAGAGAAATACACAAAAATGTTGATAAATGCCCCGATATAATCGAATAAAATTTCGTAATTAAATATTAAAAAAAAAAAAAAACTATAAAACTATTGTTTTTTTTTACAAGTGTTAACGTTATCAATAGAATTGTTGATAAAGATTTTGAATAATAATAAGAGATAACTGTAAAAGTTTTCAAGTTCAATGTCATTTTGTTAAAAATAAAAGAAAAATATTCACATATTTTACTATAATTTTTTCGTTGTTTTTTTATTAACAAAATTACAAACTTTTATATCAATAAATGTGGTTTTAGAATGTTTTTTGCAAAAATATTGCCGGTTTTCTATTGATAGAACTTGATCCGGGGGCCAAGGTTTATTACCACTAGTTATAAACCACATAACCGTACTGCTGCCACCACTAATCCATCTACCTATCTATCTTGGGATATTATATAGAATATATACAAACATACAGTTAAAATTACAAACTTTCACTATCTTAAATATAAATACAACAAACAAACAACAACAACAACAAACGAAACGGGGCAAACCGGAGCTGAACCGGAGCTTGGGACCGACCAGCCTTGACATTTCAGCGTCGCACGTTCGCGACACAATCTCTTGTGCACTATAAACATTATTATATTACATGTTGAATTGACCATATTGTATACACTTAATAAGAGAATTTTAAATAATAATTAAATGTAATTAAAAGAATAACATGAGGAAATATAAGGAAAATTAATCGTTGAAAATCTGTTTAACATGAAAAGGTTACCGCTCTCTTAAAGCGATAGTATTGATGATGATGATGATGATGATGATGTAATTATTATTATTTTTTATATATATATTTGCAATAATTAGCAGGAATTTTAATAAATTTTTGTTAAATCTAAAGTTAAAAGAATTAGGTCTCTCCTCTCTATTTGTATAAATCATTACGTAAACAACTAAATATCATCGTTTAGTTAGAAGGTTAGAAAAGCATTTCAATTAGAATTTCAATTGAATTTGAAATTTTTCTCCAATCATTAATTTTTATTAAAAAAAAAACACAATCAAGCTTTTCTTGTTACAGATCGACCGATATTACCATTTTAAATATAAAATAGAAACCAGGAAGCCTATAGATTGTTTAATAAACAAATGCTAAATCTTATTTCATTAATTTGAAAGTTCACTGATGTATAAAACCTATGTATTGCTTATTTGGCATCACAATAGAATGAATGTAGAGGAAACAATGACATTCTCAAATAGATGAATATCTCGTAATTTTGACAACAGGAGCGGTACGTGAACATCTACTCTCTAAAATTATTTGATAAGGTCGATCTTTGTCTTACATATCTGAAAAGCCTATACAATAACTGTGACAAAGACACTAAATGTTTAATTGATAATCTTACACCCTTCTTGTAGAGGCGCTACTGGTTCAAATGTTTAAAATATAGACTCAATGACATCGAAATTGCAACTTTATTGCTTTGATTTTTGATCGTTTGTTTTATTGTGTCATCATGACTAGAGTGCGTTAACATTGCGTTGTATTGTGGTTTTTCGTTCAGAGAAACGGCAAATCGTTTTAACCGAAACCAATTCGTGCTATGAGGCATGGACTAGAGAGGGTCAAGAACGTCGCAGAAGAGGCTAAGAAGAACCCCGGTTCTGTTGGGGGATGCATGATGGACGTATGAGCATTAAACCGAAGACGTGCGAAAGGTCGCAATGTTGCATTTTCTGTTGCGATGCCTGTGCACCAAACTGTGGGGATTATGGTAACTCATGGGAGTAGATCTTGTTTGGTATTAATATGACCACCCAACGATATATTGATGAGATGGTAGAATCCCTATTTTTCCATTTCTTCGGCAGTTGGAAGACCCATTTTTCCAACAGGACGTTCTATGAACCGATTTGTAGACCGTAATGTCAATCTTTTGCTATGGCCACCTCTATTTCCTGATCTTTTGCATATCGAGCATGTTTGGAACATTATGAGGAGAAGACTGAGGAAGTTGCTGCAGCCTCTACAGACACTACAAACTCTACAGCACGAATTACAGGTTGTTTGTGAAAGAATCGACCATCTGATAGAAACGATGCCACGAACGGAAGGAGAGTGTGTAACCAATAGAGGGTGACTAACTCATTATTGATAAAAATTATAGTTATATGTTGTTCTTTAAAACTTCAATCAATCATTGGGTATAATAAAACTAGACGTATTTAACGTACTGAACGTTATAAATAATTAAGAAAGCCATAAATAAATAAATTTCAAAAAAAAATTGTTGTTATCTCAATTGACCACAATTATATATTTATTGTGTTGTAATACATTCATTGCTTATTTATTGATTACTTGGTTATTAAACTGAAGCTTTTTTACAATACAAAAAAAAAATATTGTATCTTATTTTTTAATAACTTTGTTTTGACGAACTTTAAGAATTAATTAAAAGTATCATCGTTTTTTTTTTTCTAAGGGTCATATACTTTTAAATGAAGTTTAAATTTAAACTGTTTAATTACAAATTTTAAATTCGATAAATTTTGATATTTTTATTCAATTCTCTAATTTTATGATAATTGCATCCATAATTTACA
>JAZBGY010000022.1:8119-29610 GCA_037414755.1 Lydus trimaculatus
ATAAAGACGTCGGCGTCGACGCAACTACATTATGTATGAAGAGAGTGTGGTTGTAGTGACGATGCTATAGGGCGTCATTTATTGATTTTTATTTGGCGTCTAAAATTAGTGAAATTTTACAACAATTTCTAAACAAAAACAAATAACAATAATCGATTCAATTATACATTTTATAGGTTGATTTTGTTCATTCTCAATAAAATTTGTGCACAAAAATCGAATTATTCATGGGAAGATTTCGTATAAAAAAAAAGAAACAAACAAAAGAAAGAATTCTCAATTTAAACAAAATAAAGCAATAAAATTGATTATTAATTCATTAGGTGAAGGCCATTATTCACTTAAATCCTTTAATTAATTTTATTATGTATAGGTAGGTACTTGGTTGTACAAAAAAAGGATAACTCATTCATTACTAAATATAGAAGTAGTTCATTTATATTAAAATAAAAACAATCCGTTTTTGTTTTGTTTTTTTGGAATGTCTTATCGAATTTGTTTATGACCTAAAATGCTGATTTAGCTTTTTGCTATCGTTACGTATAATTAAGACCATAATTAGAATATCATTTTGGAGATATGAATTGCAATAATCCCAACAATAAAATTCAAATTGTTGGTATTCTATCACAATCTATATCTCAATTCCTATCTCGCTTCTATCCAGTTTGTTATAATTAGTTTCTATACAGTATGTTGCAACAAAGGGGGACATACTATAGGGTAAAGCGTCAACCCCTTTATCCAACTCTCTATCCTTCATACGGGTTACTTTTATCTTTGTTTGCTCTTGAGAGAGGAAATAATTATCATATGTTAGGTTAGAAATATTTATCAGGTAGAATTTCCATCAACAAAAGAGGGGTGGATATTTTAGAAGAAAAAAAAAACAACTAGTGATGGATGAGAGGTCAACAACCACCATTCTTACATTTTCTAGTTTACCAATATCTCTTTATCTCGTTTTAACTCATGTGAAAGATATGAAACTAGGTGCTGTCGATGCTTATTTCGTTCGAAAAAAAACAAAGAATCAAAGTTTACCACTATTGAAAGACAAAGAGAGGAAATTTGGTTTATTTAAAGGACACATTGTCATTATCTTAATCGTTCTTATAACAAATTATTATTATTATAACAATAATTAAAAATTACGAAGCAATTATATCTCATTTACAAATAACCTACAAGGGCATTTCCATTGTCAAAGATAGCAATTTTCCGGGAATCATCTACTGATATCTTCACTATTTGAACAAAGACATATCGTTCGATGATAATCATCATTATTGAACCACAGCGGTTTTTTTTTTTGGTTTTTAAATAAAGTACTTATAACAGGTGTGCGTAGGTAGCAGAAGGTGGATATACCTTCAATAAAGAATTCCAACGATTCAACTTATATTCGTTTATTTCTTGTTGTTATCCAACCAATCTAACTGTAGTATAAGAATACTGTTTAAATATACAGGATGATTCTCTAGATATGGTCAAAAAAAATAAGGAAAATACAGCAATTTTTCAGAATTAATTAAATTTTAATAAATCTAAATTTAGTTGTGACATACCCAGACCCGCTACGCAAGGGTACAACCGGGGGCGCCTTGATGGGCTTCGACATCGTTGTAATTATAAGAAAACGTCATTCTTTGGGACCTGTGGAAGAATTGTATCGGGGCCCAGGACACACTAGAGGAGTATTTGAAATGCAAAAAAATTCCAGTTATTTTATAAAGCAATTTGGACACAATTAAACAGAAATAAGGTTAGAAATGACACAAAATAGGGGTTGGGGGGTGTATCTTAAGAAATGATAAGATAAGTTCTAATATCGTAATCATACTTTAAACGGTGGAAGCGCCTTTATCGATATATATATAGTTGTATGTTAACCCATTTAAATAAGCTCAATTGTTGACAAAACTTTACAAATTTATCATTTTAATCAATACACTAGACGATTTGAAGAATTATACTATAATTATTGGAAATGCGTATTTTTAAAACGATTCTTGATGTATTAATTGCATAATTTCTAATATTAACCAGACATTGATAATAATTGAACTTTAATACCATAAAAATTATTATTATTATTATTCATAAAAATTGTTATATAATCTTAAAAGATCTTATATGCGTGTGTATCATATGGATATTAAACATGAAATATAACCGCAAGATAATCATTTTACACCACAAAACGTGCCCCCTTTTTCTACAATAATAATAATAACAGGACCGGCTTAAGAATTCTAGACACCTCAACAATGAAAAACCAAAAATATTAGCTGGATTTTATTTCCTTAGATTTTAATGAGAGGCGCCTATGGTATTGTTAAATTTTTACTCCTCAAGTATCTAACGAATACTCTTATAGTTTGAGCCGGTCCTGTATTGAAGTATTAATTTCTATTATTTGTATACAATGACAATGATTTTTTTTTTCTCAACAAAACAATAAAAGAAAATATTAAATCGCACGATTCTAAACCGGAAATTTCACTATCTAACAACAATTATCATTATAATGTTTTCCCCCGAAAATAATTGTATTTAAATTAATAGAGGAAAAGACAATAATGACAAAAAAAACAAACAGAAATCTCCACATAATAAAGAAAAGAAAGTTTCTTCTATTAGATTATAAACAGACAGTGAAATATTGCAAATAAAAAAAAAAAACAAAAAATTGAAAGTTCATTTTAAATAGTTGTATCGATGATAATAAATAATTAAATCTAATTTTTCTAATTAAATCCAAATCAATCATTGACAAATAGATAAAGAGAAAGTTGATAAGATTTAATAACCGGATGATGCTACATTCACATCTCTGTCCTAAATCATAAATTTCATTTTTTTCTAAATAACAAAACAAAAATTCGTGATTAACTTGATTGTACGACTATCTCGGTTATATAAAAAAAAAAAAAACAACTTGAAATTAAAGTTCACTGTACGTGAATACCACCACATAAGCCAAGCAAGCCATCAACATCACCATTATTACATACAATCATCAACAATAACTGTATTATTGTTGATTTTCTCTTTTATTTGTTGTTGTTGTTGTTGTTGAATAATAATAATGGTGATGATGATGATAATAATAATAATAAAGGTATATATACTTACAGCTCCTCTCGCTGGCGTTGAGATAAAACCATTTTCATGATAATATTTCGTAGATCAACTTTAATAATAAATCTGACCGTGCTTTTATTGCATCACCCTGTAAAATAAACAAAAATTCTAAATAATTATATTGAACAACGAAATAGAGGAAATGTTAATGACCGATTATTATTATTACTAACTATTGTTATAAATTATAATATACACTATCACTTTTATTTATAAAATAAAACAAATTAATGTAAAATTCATTAATTTTTTTTTAAATAAATAAATAATAAAAAAAATGTAGAATAACCTCTCCCACACCTAGACATTTAAAAAATAACGTTAATTTTATTCAAAATCGAATAGAAAGTATTTCAAGAATCCTATATACACACACACCTCACCTTCTCTTTTACTTACTCTACTATACAGGTTACATCTACCATCTAAGTACATAGAGAAAAAGCATTGATCATATCCACTTTCATATCTTTCACATGAGTTAGAACGAGATAGAGAAAAGCTAATTACATATTCTAAAACCGAACATGGGGAGGTCGCCACTCTTACACTTCTAGAAGTCTTTCTGGATCAAAAATACACAGGCTGGTAATATGTCCGATTAGTCGGAGGGAGATCTCTAGTAACACATATGAAAGTTATGAATGTGGATGCTGTCGATGCCTCAAATACTTGAACGAACATCAAAACTTTCGATTCTTACGGTTTCCATATGAATCAGAATGAGAAAAAAGAAAATCTATATGTATAGGTATTTAACAGCGCTTGTCTAATCCTGTATAGTAGAATAGAACTAGAGGTCTTTCTGGAACAAAAATACACAGATTGAGAATTAGATCACCGTGGAAACACGCCCACATCATCAACTAGATAGTCAGATATAATGACGTGAAACCTCCCCCAACTAACTGAATATCGGTAAAAGTCGGGCATGTTACCAGCCTGTGTATTTTTGATCGAGAAAGACCTCTAATATAGGTTATATTATTATAACTGTCAATTTATATAATTTATAGGTTATAATTTTCTAACCTTAAAAGATTATAGATTGATTTCTTTCAAAGATTATTGTTATTACAAATCATATTGTTATCTTGATTTAACAACAATAAATCTAATATTAAAGTAAAAGGAGTGTATTTAAAAGAAAAAAACAACATTCACTTGTTACTTTTGTTTTGTAATAAACAAGATTTACGTGTTGTTATTGTTATACAAATAAATAACACAATACAGGTGTACAAATTGCCGCATTTCTATATGTACAAAACAGCCTGTATATTTCGTTTAAATAATAAAACAAGGTTTTTAGAAAGAAGAAAAAAAAAGTAGTGGGGCGGTGGTTTTTCCTGCATCGACCAATCATAATCATTATTTATTACTGTTAGCTTTAGGGCTAGATATTGTGATATTTATAACAATTTTCTTATTATTATTCTTATTAACAACAAATAAAAATTTACTATTCATTGATTGGTTAGAATAATAACAATTCTACATATATATATATTTTTCTATCCGAATGATTTTATGAGGAGAAATCGTTTTAAAGATCAATATCATGCAATTAGATATATCGTGTTTAAACTATTGACATACATTTTTGGGTCATACTGTATAATGTCTTATTTTCAGTAATTCTAGTACTAAAAATCTTCAAACTCCTCCAATCATTACTTCTATAGTCAAGCCGACTGATTTAATCTTTGATCTACTATACAATAATCAAAAAAAAAACAAGGAAAATTGGAGCAGTTTTTTTCCCCCAAAAACATTTTGTTATTCACGTGTAGGTTTATCTATATGGAAGAAAAAAAAACCTTCAACTTTTTTTTTAATGAAATAATCCTGTTAACATTGTAATTGTCATTGAATATTCCATATTAGCATTAATGGATTATCTTGTATTTATATTTTATTTTTATAAAATTATTCAAAATTTGTGCCAAGATTGTTATTTTCAACTAAATCGAAATGGACATTTTGCCAATTGGATAATAGACAAATACGAATTATACCCTCCATCTATTCTAGAATCAGTCGTCTTGACCAAAGTCAACTAGTTAAGCTTCGCTTTCTTAATCTCAAGTTAAGGACAAACATTCAAGGTCAACAGTCATTTTGACAATAGGTAAATGAAGCTCAAAGACTGCAAATCCGCTCCACTCTCTATAGAAGTGATTGATCTGATGGGAAACCAATGCGTGTGTTTCTTTATTGCTCCAATCGCCATTTGAGTACTCTGGGCGCCCAAATCGTTTCCACCTTCTGTAAAATGTTACACTTTCATGTATTTTCACGCTTCTAATCTACTCTGACAACTGTTTTACGTACCCCGTTTGAGCGCCCAGTGCAATAAAAAAGCATACGCATTCATTGGCGACTGCACTCTATACGTCAAACACTCTAGATTCAAAATCAAGATACTTGTGGACCAACTGCAATATGATGGCCTGGTAGATATAAAGATGTCAGTGATATTACTGGTCGTCTGTATGAAAAGCCGCTGACGGTACAAAGCTAAAACATTAGTCTTATAGAGAGTGGAGTGGGTTGACAGTCCTTGAGCGAAGTTAAACCGGGCTTTAAATTTATAAAATCCATCTCTTTCTAATATACGTAAACGTATATGTATTTATCTTTGTTAATATTAAAGTTTTTCGTATTTAAACGAATCCCATTAGAACGAATGTTAACGATTTTACTTTAGAGCCAAGTTGATTAGATTGTAATAGACAGACTATAACTAATTTATAAAATCTGTCTTAATTATCAGTTTTTTTTTTGTTTTTTATTAATTAACTTGTCTCATTGTACGTTTTTCTATTGTAAATAAAGATATAAATCAATCAAATTTCTCAATTTCCTTTCTTATTCTCTCTCTGTCTCTCTCTCTTTCTATCCTATATAACATAAAACAAAAAATTGAACAAATTTCTAATTAAATTTTGTAGAAAGTTATTGAACTTCTTCTAATACAAACAAACATATTGGTAATATAATCCAACATCCCTTTTAACATATTGGATTAGAAACGAAACCACCCTTAACTCTATCCTAATACATAAACACCAAACAAAACCTACCCTTATTCTGTCTCTCTCACACACACACCCTATTCCACGCTACAACTACACAGAAAATCAATACAAAGACTCAAGTCCAAGGGAATTTGATATTTTTATCTCGTAAAACAACAGATTATAGAGAGAGCGAGAGAGAAAGAAAAAAAAACAGAAATTAAGACGAAATTCTAGTAAATTTGTTAATTCTGTGGTATTTTTTGTGTAATAATAATAATAATAATAATAATAGAAAAAATATGCAAATACAAGTAGGCTATGATTTTGTCATTTGTTATTTAATCGACGTCATATTGTCGATGGTCAATTGTTTTTATTTTCCGTCCTCTATTTGAATGATTGTTAAATAAATATTAGTCATATTTCAGTTGTTTTTTTTTCTTTTGTTGTTGTTAAATAAATTACAAAACAGTATTTTTTACTTTAAAACAGCATGTGTTCATTATTTATCGTTTGATGACAAATATGTGATTATTAATCGTATTAGGGGCCTATATTTTTATTGTTATAATATTAATTATTGTTATATATTTATTTAAATAATTAGAGATTTTGTGGTAAAATTTTGACAACTGCTGTTATCGATTTTATCCAATAGTGGAAAAGGATGACGTCATTCTAGAAACAACTGAATGAACTTTACACACAAATTTCCACGATGACTTGAGCCACCAACCAACAAACCAACCGACCATCAAGTTCATTATAGAATTCCCGTTATTTTTGTTGTTAAAAAGAAAACAACAACAACAACAACAAGAATTTAAATAACTACGCTTTAATAATACGACCAAAAAAAAATCAATAATTCAGCCATTTTGGTTTCACAAGTGCAATGTCAAAATTTTTCAAACAGATTTTTCCAAATTTGATAAAAATTTCGTGTATACGTTGTTCTAAAAATGTTGTGTGGGGAGGGAAAGCGTTACGGAAAACTTACAAAATTATCGATGTATTATTTGGTAATTTCCGTTTGTTGTCAATATAGATGGTTCGAAATGATTGCTTTTTAGTTTGTTGTTGTTCACCTGTTATTTGTTGATAATTTCAACACAATAGAAACGTAAAATTTGTTATAAAAACACTGAAATATTGAGTAACGGTCACAAATGCACACCAACGATGCACAGATCGAAATGACACAAAACTGAAGGATGTTTGCAATGGTTGAAACAGTGCTGACAACTTACACTAAATAAAATCACTAAACTCGATATTATTTTATTTTTTTATTATATAATAAATATATAATTATTTACAAAATCGGGGGTTTATTCTATAAAATTACACAAAATCAGGCTAATTTCGACATAAAAAGTTAATGATAATTATAGGTTAGAATCTAACGATTTTCATTTGTTTCATTAGTGACGTCACGACTACTACAGTCACTAGATTGTGTTTTCTCATTATTTTCACTTTTATTGCTATTTTCGTTAATTTCCTGTGTTTGTTTATCAGTTTCTTCATCTTTGCTTTTGTCATTATCATTACTATCGTCGTTATCATCATCACTAGAACTGTCGGTAGTGTTATCACTTTGTGATGATTTATTTTCAGTTTTTCGTCGGTTATTTTTCAATTTTTGCTTCTTTTTCAATCGTTTTTGTCGTTTCTTTGCTGTCCGTTCTTCAGCTGCACGTTTATTATTTTCCAATTTTTGATGGTACTCATCCTCTAAACGTTCCTAAAATTTATACGATAATATTACGATAAATCGTTATCGATTATGTTATTGAAATATACTCTTTCGCCTTTCTCTTTCATATATTTCTGTCTGGCATACTCTTTTCGTCTAAGATGACGATAAACATGGAATTCACCAGAACCAGCACCGGCACTACTGCCCATCACATTACGAACGAAATCCGGTACAGTTGGTACACCACGTTCTTTTGGTCGTTCTGGAATCATAACCGGTTTGTCCTAAATATCAATTTTGATAAATTTCCACTTTATTAAACAATATAAGGAAAACTTACAGGATTTTTCATCAATTTTTGTAATTTCAATCGTTGTAAATCGGTGGTATTACGAACAACAATCGGTTTTGATTCGGGTTGTTTTTTTTCAACAATTTCTGCACCGTCTTCGATTAGATTTTCCATTATTTGACGATTTTTCAGCAAATAAATAAATAAAATTAAACAAAAACAATCTTATTTTTTTAGGTTAAGTTGTTTGAGAATTGTCAAAATTGATTGACATTAACTGTTAAACAACGGACGTAATCCAACGTTGCCAAATGTAGAGATAAGTAGTTCATCGCTTGTTTGACGCATAGCGCCACCTCTCGCGATATCATCAGCATAATAAAGGCGGCAAATTTAAATAAAATTGTTAATAACAAATAAAAGATTTTCATTAATAACTCAATTTATTTAGTTTTAATACACAATTTTCGATTAATATATACATCTACTATAAACAAAGATAATACAAGGAAATGAAAAACGACAAAAATATCGGACAAAGAAAATTTACAAATACATTGATTTTTTTGTGTTTTTTAAAATTGTTTAAATAAAAGGGCACCAAAACTATAAACTAAATATTATCTTTCTTTTTCATATGTATGTATGTATATAGTAGCCCCTATAAAAACTTGTTAAATTTGTACAAATTCAATCACAATAGTATTATTTTTAAACAACACTACATCAGATATACAAATTTGTTGAAAATTCTCACTCTTCATTATATATAAACCAATTCAAGTGAATTTTTGTTAAAATAATGTTGCCAATTTGTTTTACAAAATAAATTACACAGAAATCAAATGATTACATAACGAAAACTTGTACAAGAATTTTGTTTGTTTTTTGAGCTTTGATGGCATCGTTATTACAACAACAACAACAACAACAAAACAAACAAAAGCTTTCATTTATCTATACAAACAATATATTAATATTACTATTATTTTATATATATATATATGTATATTAACAAATAATTACACAGTTAACTAGATTAGGTTTCATTAATAATTTTGATAAAAAATTCAAAAAATAAATAGAAGAAAATCAAAAGTATGGCGGTAAATCAAGAAATCATTGCACTAATTACTAGATATAAAATCATTAAAATTAGTGGTGCTATATAAAAATACATTTTATCATATGAACTATTACATAATTTATCATATTGTTGTTTTAAATTATTATAATCACGGTGTAATTTTAATTTTTCATCATTTATATGGGAATAACGTTCTTTCAATACAACTAATTCCTCTTCTAAATTAACAAATTGTTGGTAATTTATTGAATTATTTGTTGATATGATTGTTGTTGTTGTTGTTGTTTGATTTTGGTCCTTTATTAATTCAACATTATCAGTTGATTCAAATTGTTTTGTTGTTGTATTTAAACGATCTTTTAATTGTTGATTTTCATTACAACATTCTTTCCATTTTTGTTGTAATATTGATAATTGTTCTTTTAAATTTTGATTATCGTCGAAATATTGTTGATTATTTAATTTTTCATCATTTAATAATTTCTCTAAACCATTAATTGTGATTTTATTTTTTTCTAAAATTGTTGTTAATATTTCAATTTTCTTTTTAAATTCATTTTGTGCTGATTGATATTTATATTTTAATGTTTTCGAATCAACATTATCACTATCAAAATCATCTTTTTCATTTTCTAATGTATCACAATTACTATTAGAATCATCAATATTATTATTAGGTACATCATTCAATACAAAACTAACATGTTTTTCGATTTGTTTATCATTATCATTATCATCAACATCATTAACAACAATATTATCGTTTTTCTCTTGTTTATCATCATCATCATCATCATCAACAATTGAACCATCTGTAACTGGAGCTACAGTTAGATTTATATGATTATCATTTGATTGATTCTCATGACCATTTGTTGTTGTTTCACAATTCTCTTCAACTGCTAATAATTCTTCTTTTAATTTTACATCATCGTAGATTAAACGTTTCTAGAAAAAAAATAAATAAAATTTTATTGTAAAATCAAACAATAATTGAAATTTAGAAAATCGAAAAATACTTCAAAACTTTCCGATTTTGATTGTGGCATCTTATTCAACCAAGCTGTTACAGTTTTAACTTTATCCGTTTTACGTACTTCAGCATCTAAACGTTGTTGTAAATCCCAACGTTCCTCTTCTAAACGTTTACGTTCCTCTTCTGCCTTTTTTTGTTCGTCAGCAAAACGCTGTGCAACTTCCTACAATCATTAATCTTTTTGTTTATTTATAATTCAAATCGCTATTTGAATAATCTGGACATTCAAACCGTTTCCAGAACAATAAGAATAAAAAAACAAAAACCAACCTCTAATTCTTGTTGTGCCAATGCTAATTGTTCTTTAATTAAAATTACTTCTTGTTCAGTTGATATTCGTAAACGTTCTTGTTCGGTGGCTAATGCTAATGCTTGTAAACGTTCAGCATGCACTTTATCTAATGTTTCTTTAGCTGCAATCTCGAAAGCTACATTACGCTCCTGTTATAATTAGAAAAATTATTAATTATACTCAATGACATGGAAATTGCAACATCAAGAAGAGAAATTTTTTGAGCAGTCGCCAGGAATATTCAACTATTAAAATTTTTTATTAATATTAGTTACACACTCTCCTACCCTACGTGGCATCGTTTCACTCAGATTTTGTTCCAAGCAACCTGCAATTCGTGCTGCGGAAGCTGCAGCAAGTTCCTCAGTCTTCTCCCTATAATATTCCAAACATGTTCGATAGGCGATAGATCGGAAGATCGGGGTGGCTATGGCAAGAGATTGACATTACCCTTTGCAAATCGGTCTATATAACGTTTTGTAATGTGAGGACGGGCATTATCCTCCTGGAGAAGTAGATCTTCTAACTGCCCAAGAAATGGAAGAATATGGGGTTCTACCGCCTAATCGCTGGGCGGTCATATTGTCTCGGAGGAATACCAATCGACGTTCTGCACGTCATACGTTCACCCTATGCCACTTTAGGTACTAGTGCAGTCGTAACCTACACCACTCCCAAACGCTGCTGTCGGTGTTGAGCTGTTAATGGTAATACAAAATGTGGCCAATACGATTACAAGCCGAGGGTTCTTATTCTGCGGTAAAGCGTTCGAAAGGTTACAGGAGGACTTTTGTTAGCTAACCATTGATCGGCAGGAGAATCGGTCTCCTGTTGCCATAAGACGACCCTGCACCTCATTTGTTCTTCTTTTGCTATCTTTTAATAGTTAAACGTTCCTATCAAATTTTGATCACAAAAATTTCTACCCCTTCTTGTTGTTACAATTAATTGTTAAATTTTTTAGAGAGAGAGAGAGAAAAAAACCAAGTTTACATGTAATTTAATTAATTCTTCTTTAAATTTATCATCACCCCAATTTTTACCAGTTTGTTGTAATTGTGTTTCTAATGTTGATATTCTTGATAATAAACGTTCTTCACCAACATATGCTTGCCAACTATCTGTTGCTGATTTTTTTGCATCATCAACAGCACATTGTAAGGCAGCTAATTTTGTTTCAAGGCATTGTTCACGTTGTATTGCCTCTTGAATGATTTGATGTAATTTATATAATTCATCTATAGGCACAACTATTTAATTAATTAATTAATTAACTAATCAACACAATAAATAAATAAATTAAAACCGAATTACCGTGTGTATTATTATCAATAATTGTTGGACTAGCTTTAGCTTCTTTACCATCTGGTAAATATAATTTTAATGTTGCTATAATACAACCATGTGTTACTTTACGATTATTCTCAATAACATCAACACCAAATTGTACAATATCACCACTACTAACTTCATGTAAATCAATTTCTGGTGTTAAACGATTATTATTAACAAATGTACCATTACTACTTGTTGTATCTTTTAAATAGAATTTACCATTTTCATACCATAATAATGCATGATTTCTTGATAATACTTTACAATCGAATATTGCATTTGTTGTGGTTGCACGTGCCCTAGCTACAGAACGTCCAATTTTAATTGGTTCATATAATGTTAATGTACGATCTTGAAATGGATGGGAATTTGGTCGACATATTAATACAGCTTTGGCAGTCATTTTGTTACTATTACTTGTATTATTATTATTATTCGTATTTTGATTTATTAACATATCAATAAGTGGTTGTTTTGGGTATGTCGTTGTAACATTTTTCACCCAATTACCACTTACAACTACCATTGCCTAATTTAGAAAAGAAAAGAAAAACAATAATCAAGTCGGTGTATTTATAATTAAAGTTGGCATTCATTAAAAATCACATACAAACATCCAAACATCGATTATATCTATAGATATGAAAACAAATATGTCGAAATTACCTAGAGAACAGCCGACAATACAATCAAAAGACTTTTATCTCTCATTTATGTTGATAATTAATAAAAACAAAATTATAACGATTTTGATATGTTTAATAGATGCCAAATAACAACAACAACAACGACGACACGATTAATTTTTATTGTAGTGGGCGTGAAAATTTCCAATTGGATTGTTGTAGTAACATTCTTGACTGTCCCAAAAATGTAAGCAACGTATATAACTGTTATTCTTGAATTACACAACAACGACAACACACAATGATCTTTGGTATTTATACACCTTTCAAAATTTTTGTTTAACTAATTTACATATTTACACTGACATTTTTTTTGTTAAAAAATTAACCAAAGACGTCTTAACAACTTGACATTTTCGGTCACAAAGACCAACCAATTGTAATTAAGGGGATTTTTATTTTTGATTGTTGGCAACAATGTTGGCTAACTTCACTTATTTTCAAAAAATAGTTCAATTGTAATTGCGTTATAAATTAAATTATGAGTTAATTCGAATTTTTGGGTAATTTTTCGTATTTACATGGAAATATAAATAAATTTACTTGAGGTATATTCGTTAATTTATATTAAATGTTATGAAAATTTATAATAAATTGGTGTTATGGTAGTAGTTCTTTTATAGCAATATAGTAGCGTATTTAACAATGTTGCAAAATTTATCATCAACGATAGACAAACATGGCGCTGCCAAATTTTCAGCTGAAGAAAGAAAAGCTTCATGAATTTGGTAGAATATTTACAATTATCTTTCTCTGAGTACTAATTTTCTTAAGTATCTTGGAGATTCTATTAGTTCAGGTACGAATAGTAGAAAACTATATGTTAAGAAATAACTTAAATTTGGAGATCTACGTACGAATTGGCAATGCTGATCCTCAATCAGAGTACAAGTAGCAATGTCAAGTTTGGAATTTTTCGGTAAATTTACCGATTTATTGTCTCATTTGCCAGATCATTATCATTGCTTATTTCCATTTTTATGTGAAATTTAATGAATAGAATTTATGTTCATAGTTGAATTATCGAATAAAAGGCAGGGTTATGAGTAGATAAAAGAGGGACTCTACAATTTTGACTTTCTTCTCCAATTTTTTGATAGAGATCGGTATAGATTAGCTCTTAAATAAGCTCTATGGGTGAGGGAAAAGTTGAAATTATTAGGAGGATTAATGTTATATTAAAGCTGTGTTCTTTCGCTCATAGTTTCGGATAATGCATTTTGGAATCAAGATCTCATAATCGTGATTCGATCCAAGTTGCAAGAAAACAGCTTTTTCTTTAAGTTTTGATCATTACACGCTATATATAACGATAATCATAACCTCAAACTTCATTTCCAATGACTGGAGTGTACAAAATGCCGCCCATATATAAATTTTCGTACAAACAGCGCAATCTCTACGCGTCAATGGTGACAGCGAATCATGATCCATTTATCGAATCACAAAAATTCCATGTTCCTGAGGGGCAGGCGGATTACGGATCATGATTCGTTTTGACACAATACCAAGATCCGAAAGAATACCACCTGATCCGATTGAACGCGTTTAATAGCATTTAGATCCAATTAAGCAGAGCGAAAGAACACAGCTTATTATTGCCGAAGTAAACTTGGCAACGCCGTTCATCTACTATGCAATAGTTCATATGCAACAAAAATTAATTTTTGAAAATGTTTACAAAAATTACCTAACAATTACATTTATTCCGTTTTATTACTTACCGTTAACCACATAATCACAGCATAGTTGCATAATGCTGCTTAATTGTTTTGCTAAATATCACTGAACACGAGTAGTTCTATCGCAACACACCTAATAGTTCAAATATACCCAACAATAACATAACCTATAAAACATTGTTTATCTTCAATTCAAATTTTCGTATTGACCGTTAGAAAAAAATTGCTGATAAAACAGTTTTTTATTAACAATTTACGACTAGATTTTTTTTTCTAATTTGAAATAAAAATGAACAATTCAACCGAATCGAAACATTTATCAAAATCAGCAAAACGTAAACGTAATAAATTGTTGAAAGCAGCAGCTGCTGCTGCAGCAATTAATTCAAATCCAACACCGGAAATACAAACAACATGTAATTTAATACAACAATCATCAAATAATACAACAACACAATCCAATGTTGATACTACTTTATATACGAAAGTAATAGAAACGGCATGTTTAAAAAGTGTTGAAACAATTACACCATCATCTGTATTGGATGTTACAAGTGAAGAAACATCACAGAATCATTCCGAAATTGAAGAAGTATTACCATCAACAACAATAGAAACACCAACTTTAAATACAACACCAACAGTAAGTTGTCGATCGTATAGTGGCACTAGAATAGTGTCACATTATAAAGATCAACCGATCATGAGTTCGGTGCGACAACAAAATGAATTCATACGAAATCCTGCTGCAATATTGCCAAAATCAAACGATAATTCAACAAAAAAAGACACAATTGAAACGAAACCTGTAGAAAGTACACCATTAACATCCAAGACTGATAATGTGATAACAAACAATCAATTAATGTTTACACCAATTGTAACAACTACACCTAGTTTGGAAACACCAACAAATCTAAAAAGATGTCTATTTGTTGATGATATTACCACGAAAAAGTCACGAAAGAAACGGAAACATATGGAAACAATTGATAGTCAAGTTGTTATAGTTATGGATGGTTATCCGGAACAATTGATAACAAAAGATCAATCAATTATTATCGAAAAATATCTAATCAATCAATTAACTGAAACAATAAAAACTAATCTAATACCGAGATTTTCATCATTAAATTACCATAATGGTAGTTTGATTGTATCATGTACAAATCAAATTAGTAAAGAATGGTTGATTGAAATCGTACATAAATGTGATATAATTAATGATGGAAAATTACAAATAATCGATATGGATGATATGGTAAAAACAACAGTATGGATACCAGGACCTTATGAGAATCCACATGAAACATTGAAACGTTTAATGTTACAAAATCCGGGTTTAACAACTGATTCATGGATAATTTTAGATGAACGTATCAATGATAAAGGACGTGAAATCCATATACAAATGGATCAAGGATCATGGAATAAAATACAACAACTCGATTATAAACCATACCTTAATTTCACTAAAATCAATTTCAAAAAATTAGAATAAAAGCAAGTATTGTAAGAAAAATTAAAATCAATTATTTCTTGCCCCATCCCCATAGACCTTTGACAAATCCAGAAATACCAGCACCTTGTTTCGTTTTACCACCATCTAGTTTGTCTTGTAAATCAGGTAATTCGATGAAATTCAATGCTAAATCATAGAATAATGGTTTTGTTGGTATCGGTTCCATATTTGGTGGTAAATTAACAATATTTGGTGATTTTGTTAATAATTGTGGTTCATCACGGAATTCATCTAAACGTTCAATTAACGCCTTCTTACTTTTGTAAACTTTTTGCGGTACCAGTTGGATTTCATCTTGTAATTCTAATACGTAATTAGCTTGTGCATTAATTTTATCAACTTCAACAGCATCTTTACACAATTCTAATAATTCTTGTAATTCTTTGATAAATTTCATATTGATTTTTTGTAAAGATTTCGATGTTGAATCAAATAAAATCGCAGCTTCTTTCCAATGTTTCTGTACGAATTGATTACGTCCCAAATAATATAAACGTAATGTACGATAAGCTTGTAATTGTTGATTATAATAATCTTGTATTTGTTCAATTGTTTTGATTGATTCATTTTGTGATAATTCTAATGTTTGTTGTACAATTATATCCAATAAACGTACACAATCTTGTGGTTTACGTGTTTGTTGTAATAATAATAGATGGCGTTGTGATGTACGTTCAACACGTATTGATAATAGATATGTTAATAATAATTGATCTTGTTTTTCACGTGCCAAATTGATAACATCACGTAAATCAATAAATAGATTTTCTAAAATTTTAATTTTTGCTTGTTGATTCTCTGCATGTTTCAAACTATCATCTAAACCATCAATACTTAATAGAAATAAACGGATACGTTCAATTGTTATTGGTATTTTTAAATTGAACCATTCAACTTCATGTAGAATAGTTTCAGTTTTTTGTTGTTGTTGTGTTACAAAAGCATCGAAATTCTCTAAAATACCTTTAGAACGTAATTCTAATAAATCAACAGCTTTCTCATCACCAATATTATAAGCACAATAACGTAAACTTGGTTGTATTTCATTTGTACGTTGTTTATACGGTAATTGTTCATCATCTGGTAATGTTGATGCTAATTTCTCATAGATCATTTGAGCATTTTTCAAATTTTCAGTTGCACGCAACCAAATTTCCAATTCAAATTGTAAAATACCCTGTAACCATGCCACATAAGCTTGAGCTTCTAATTTCGTTCGAGCATCACAACGATCATGCTACAATTATAGAAAATTATAATAAATTTAATTGATGTTTAATTAATTAATTTGGAATACTCGTGTTAATTCTTCTAATTGTATTGCATAGATGCAAGCTTTACGTAATTTATGTATTAAATGGAATTTTTTACGTGGTTCAGTATTGGATTCTTGTCGTAATTGCATAGCATATGCCCAACAACGTTCAGCACACATTAACGGTATTTGTAGATAACGTTCATCTGATTTTTTTTTATCAATTAAATGTGTTTCGGTAACATCACGTCGTTTGAAATGTCGACGATCACCTTGTGCCAATTTCATTACTTTACGTAAACGACGGATACGTCGTGAACAATAACCACGATAACGTTGATAATCACCATGACGTAAACCATGCTGTTGTTGGGCATTTTTGATCACCTTCAAAACTACAACAATACAAAAATTATTAATTAATTAATTGAACAAATCATTAGTTAACAGATGGTAGATTTCGATTTACTCTCTAATGTTAATGGTGGTGATTCTTCTGGTTTTGGTGTTGTTTGTTTTGAATCTTCCACAATTTCAGCTACCATGTTTCTCAGGTATTTTCAATAAATTATCGAATAAATCTGCCTGAAAGATAATTTTCAGGACAACTCTACAAAAACCTCCACATTGCAAGTGATTGTAGTGACATCTACTTGATTTTTACGTAACGAATCGACGCATGCGCTGTATTCTAAAACAGTTCACTATCCAAATCCAAAATAGATTAGATCTCCCGCCAATATTTATATATTTTTTTGTTTTTCCGGTCTAATTTATAAAAATATTTGTAAACATCGCCAATTACGTGATTTATTATGCTTAATAATCGAAATAGTAGTGATTTAATTGATTGACAGTGTTATCATTAAGTGTAAAGTGATGTTATTGTGGTAAACTTACTGAAACGCAATTTTCTTGGATAAAACAATGTTAATATCACCATAGTGTGATATTTAGTGTAGTTATTGGAATTACAAAAGTCCGAGACGGGAGAATTAATAAGGTAAGTCTGAAATAGTAAACTTTTAAATTGTAAAATCTTGGATTAAATCATAGAATTTGCTATTGAAAGACAAGATGGCGCTATTCCTTACTCTTTTTTCTGTACGATATAGGAATCTACCTATCTTTTTGGTCAAATGCCACCTAGTGGTCGGTAAAAGTAGTATCTCTATTGGTAATATACAGAGTGATCTCTTGTAGGATGTGTCTAGATGAACGATTAGAATTTTTGATATAATGGCGGTAATTTTAAAATAATAAAACTTTAATAATTGCATTTTTTTTTTATTAATTAAGTCCGAATTATATTTTTTCAATGTAATACTTGTTATAAATACTGTATTTTTAAATAATTTTTTGAAATTGTATTATAGCATACTATCTGTAATTTCACCAGGATGTTCTAATGCTGTTTTCCTTTCATTAATAGCATTTACTAATTTACGATATGGTCCTAATGGTAAATTAAGACTTTTTAAATCATTCTCAGTTAAAATCATTAATGTTTCTAAATCGATTTTTTGCTCTTCAAATCTGGCAGAATATTCACCTAAACCCCATGCTTTTAAGAAACGTTCTAATGGCCCATTTGGATTCTCATCTTCACTAGATTCCGGTTCTGTAATTTAGGAATTTTTGTTAATTTGGGGAGGGGAAGAAAACAAAAAAATTACCGGAAAGTTCATCTTCAATTGATATCGTACGACGGCCATAACTTTCCCCAGATCCAATCGAACTCTCTTCATTACCTTCATTATTATTATTATTACTACCATAGAAGCCTTGAAATGTATTTGTAATACTTTTACGGAATGCTATACTACCAATACCAGGTCGTACGAAAATACTGGCCGGTTCTTGATGGATTTTCTCTTCGTTATTTGTATCCAATTCGTGCATAAAATCGGGTTGTGATAAAGATCTTGTTAATGTACCATTATTAGGTGGTGGTGATGATGATGTTTCGATATATTCAGCTTCATTAAAGACTCCATCTAAACGTCCACGTCTTGTATCAATCGTACCGCTGTATAGAACTTCAGAATCGCGTCGGTAACCTTTCAACGAACGTACCGAACGTTTACCATCTTCTATTTCGCTTACCTACAAAATTACCGTTTTAGTTTTTTTTGTGTGTTTTGGATATGGTTTGGGGTTACTTTAAAATCATCTTCTAGATTTCCGAGTCGTTTATTTCGACTGGCTAAAGCTAGTCTTTGTACGGTTCCAATATTTTTCATACCTGAGATAGTACCATTACCAACTATAGCACTGAATGAGTTTCTAGGCGGTTGGGGACCGTTAATTGTTGATAAATTCGACATAGAACCACTTTTAATCCGATATTTTAATGTTTCTACCATTGATGGACGATGTCCTTTTACTAAACGTTTCTCTAATTTCTCTTGAACATACTCCTTTTTCGCTTGTTTCTTATTAAATTCCTTAACACGTTTCTCAGATTCTTTTTTCGCTTTTTCTTTCAATGCTTTCGCTTTCTTCTTATCACCAGCTTCTAATTTGGCTTGTACACCATCCAAAAAACGTAAAATATCATCACGACTATTCATTCCAGCTAATTCTTGTGCTGTCCGTCCATCGATATCTGTACAGTAGATGTTAGCACCGAAATTTGCTAAGAATGTAACAACATGCTTATGGCCTTGTGCTGCAGCTAAATGCAATGCTGTATTACCGAATAGATCCGCCTTATCTGGATCACCGCTAATTAACATCAACAGAAATGGAATTTTCATTGATAATCACTTATCATTCAATTTAGATAACAGTGATAAGGTGTTTTTTGATGCTTTATTGAACAAAATTGGAAAAAACAAAAAAAATTACGTACCCTCGTCCACATAATAACCGGAGGGCTTCAACATGTCCGTAAAATGCTGCATACAATGTTGGTGTCATACCTTGTTCATCACGTCCATTACAATCGCGTTTTGTTGCCTCTTTTAACACTTCAATTAGACCATCTTTTGCAGCTCTATTTTGCAAGAAAAATTATAAAGAAAGTCGAAAATTAATGTAAATAGTGTGGGAATTTTTCGGGTGATTTTATTGATGAAATCTTAAAAGGTTTTTGTTGTCGAAAAATCATGATAAAACCGTATCTCTTATCAGTGACTCTTTATACTCATCAATCTATATTTGAATTATAATTAGGTAGAAACAACAAAAAAAAAAAAAATGAGGCGGAAATTCGTATTTCCTCTAAATTGTGTTCAATTTCCGTTCATATTCACATTGTAATAATTATTTTAAAAATCAAAACAAAACACTTACTTGTGAAATCTATCAGTTGACATCGTTTGGGCATTTAATTTTCAAATTTAATCACTAAAACAGTACAATTTTTGCCTAATTTTTGAATTTTTTTACATAATAACAACTCTTAAAAGTAGACAGTTTAATTTTATTTATTTATTTTTTTGTAATTTTATTGTTTATATGTTTCACTATAAATGAATTAGAGATAACTGGAATTGCAGGTATTCACCTGGTTTAGCCACCTGGCACCATCTAATTAAATATGTCGGTAATGATCGACTTTACGATGATTGTCGAGAATTGTACTTAAAAATTTTGATTTTATTTGAAAATACCGCCACTATTACTGTTATTTTGTTCAAAAGTTGTAAGAATCACGCTACTCCCACCTAGATGTCTCTAGTTGTTTTGCTATTGTGGCTATTCGACTAGAGGTGTCACTACCAACTGATCGTAGCATATAAGTTTCTTGTATACGCCACTAGATGTCTCTATGTATCCGGTAATTCCTGCTGGATTCCTGCTATCCGATTCTGGATAAATTTTGTGTCTCTCCTCCATATTTCTCCAATATATTTATAATCAATTTTATTAATCTATTTCAAGTTGTTTTTTTTTTTATGAATATTTTTATTATGTTTTTCGTTTTGTTTTGTCGGCATAAAGTGGCGTTATATTGGGGGCGTTATTATTGTGTTCTTATCGTAGGTGGAAAGGTGGGAAAAACATAGAAAAGAAATTGTATTCGGACTGAATATTGGGCGGAGCTTTTTGTAATAATTCAAAGTTCAATTATGCCGCAGAACACGTTAAGCTTCAACTATATAGATATACCTATATACAATAAAGTGATTCCAGTGTGTTTCTTTTAAACTACCCATTATACGATTTTTTGTTTTTGTTGTTTTCTATATTAAGTCTCTCGTTATAATTTTTATTCGTTTCGATTTTAACACTTCTTGTATACAAGTTTTCAATTATTGATGAAGATACCTTACAGACCTGACCTGTTGAAAGAAAGAAAGAGAGAGATAGATACAGATGGTACTGATCATAGTGCGATGAAGTGTGGAAAATAAGAAATTCTAACACTTTTCTAGTTAGAATGAGAGATTCAACTGTAGGATATGTTATATTAAAACACATCTTC
>JAZBGY010000022.1:38924-62095 GCA_037414755.1 Lydus trimaculatus
AACCGCAAATGCTTAAATTTAATAAATTTTAATTAAATATTAATCGAAATTCGATGATTATAGATGCAAATGTGTTTTTAAACTTTTCAATTTTCCGATTGCTAATTAATATTTTGACATTCAAGGTTCTCTTATATATATGTATGTCCCAGTTCAAGGAAATCAACAAAAATTCCTCAAAAAAAATAAATTAAATTTATTAATTTCACCCAAAAATTAATTAAATTGGCAACACTGACATTTATAGATTTAGACAACCATAATTATTATTAAAGATAGTCAGTGTTTCAATAAAATTTAATTTTTATTGGGTGATTATTTCAAATGGGACAGTAGTCCGACACCTAGTTATAACTACAACAAAGATAAATATATTTGAGGAAATATAATAAAGAGAGAGATAGATTTAAAAAAAAAAAAACACTAAACTTGTCTAAAATTAAATTATATATAATTTCCATTCACTACCAGCTACCAACCTAATGATAATAAAAAATAAATTCTTTTACCTTTTAATGGAATTTCATTGGTCGTTAATTTTAATAATAAATTACAATATTAGACGACCATCTTTGACTTCATTATTATTATTATTATTAATAATAATAATAATGTCGGTATTCTCTTTCTCTAACTAAAAGATTAGGAAGTTTATGTTTTATTGTAGTGGTAAAGGGTTATTTTGAAAGTTGAAAACCATTGATGCATAGGTACCTATTTATTATTTTCAATTGTTTGGTTGAAATTATAACCTATAACTATATACAAATTATAGTTAATAGCTTGAAGAAACGAAAAAAAAAAATGGCGCAAAGGGTTGTCTAGTCGGCCATTATAATTGTATATTTATAAGAAAATTGGAAAATTTCCTCCACTTTACTTGACAACAATCATTCAAACTAGAACGCCATCTATAAACATAACCTTGAAATTGTATTGTCCACCAATCAGAATTCAGTATATTGATGCAAGCTACATTTCTATTGGTTATACATGAGAACATAACCTTAATTTTATTTTGAGAACAAAACAATGTGCGTGCGTGTCGTTCAAACAATTCAAAATTAAATCCATCACTACAATCATTTCTCAATTACCTACATATATCTACTTCTGTTGTAGTTTTTTATTGTTTATTTAATCGTTATGAGTTTTTAACAACAGGGTTAGATATTAATTTTAGATTGTGGCCAGAGTTATCTTGATTTCATAAAACAAAAATATAATAGAAGATAGTTTGATTTATTATTGTTGTTGTTGTTGAAGATTTCACCATTAATTTCTAATTAATTAAATCCAATTTGATAACAAATGAAATTTAGAAGTTGTGGTGTTTAATTGAAGAAGTGGGAATGCGTTCCGAAAATACCTTAACAAACACACACACACACACACACACACACACTAATTTGTTCACTGATCGTGTAGCTATAGTAGTTGCTACACGTAATTTACCTGTCAAACAAAGTTATTAAGATATCTGTGTTGTCAGGTGTGCTGTTTTCTCTATAATAATGAAACACCACACACACATACACAAGAATAGAGCGAGATAGATTCTATATATACAGGTAGAAACACTGGAGAATAGAACAATCTTGAGAAGCGGTGCTCCTAGATATTTTGCCGCTTTTGTGCCATCCCTTACAACTAAAATAGACTATTGGCGCCATCTGTGTTCAGTCTAGACGAATCCTATGAGACTGTCCGGGTTCTTATAGTTGCGCTTATGTCCCCAGTTGGAATGTCTCAACCTGTATATTATTTATGAACTAAATAAAAGAAAGTTGGAACAGGATCGTAAATAAAACCATCACGATTATTATTATTGTAAGTAATTGTAGTCGTGTCAGCCAAATTTATTGATTATTGAACTGTAATTTTAACAAAAAATAAAAAAAAATAAACGAAATCGAGAAAAAAAAGGCGAACACCGCACCGCAATCGTTGCGTTTTTATCAAACGCTGTGCAGTGCTAGATGCGTCGCGTGACACTACAATTCTTTCCAACTACTACTACAGTAACTCCACTTTATAATGAAACATAAAAATCGTCACAAATAATAATTGTAGCAATTCGTCATATCAAAACGTATAATAATTCAATTATCTGAAAAGAAAATTGTAAGTTGAAAGGAAATGAATGTGGAATAACTTATTGCGTGTATTGTTTGATTTTTTTTTTTATGTTTTTGGTTGATAAAAATGACAATAATCTTCAGTCACGGCACTTGAATAATAATGATCGATTATTATTATTATTTTGTTGTTGTTTGTTATCACTTATATATAATTTTAAATAGCGTGTGTTATCAATGAATTTGAGGAAAAATAAAACAAATTTCGAATAAATAATATATTTATGTACTTTTATTGATATAATAATATTATTAGGATCATCATTGATAAGAAGGAATACATTTCAGCATTGATAGAGACAGAGAGAGACAGAGACGGTTTTCATCAAATTTGTCAATTTATTGGGAAATTAGTTCGTTGTGGATTTTTTTTTGTAAAAAATAATTCCCCAAAAATTGTGGAAAATTAAAAAACAACAAAACAAAATTACTGGTTGTCCACACAACATAATGTATTGAGGCGGGCGTTTGTGTCTGCCATGATGTACATATGACAGCTACTATGTGTTCAATTAATCTTTTCCCCGTCTCAGTTTCTTGCGACAGATGGCACCGCAAATTTGTCTCGATTTCGATTGCACTTAATAGAAAATTGTAAAATTTGGGTGAAAGACAACATTCAATGGCGCCGATAAAATATTTTAAATCTATATAGAGATAACATTAATTGTGATAATAACAAAATGAGAATCGATTATCGACACCATTGAATGTCATTTTGACTGTCATGCGTAAAAGTTGAACACTTCGTCTCATCGGGCAGCTGTCAAGACAGGCGCAAACGCCTATCTCAGTACATTATGAAGCTGGCGATCTATAACTGGGAAATTGTTGAGACATGCACTATAATCTAAACAATTTTTTTTTTGTTGTATTGCTGCTGTTGCTATGTGTTTGCTTAATTTCTAAACCTTTTTGTTTCTCAATTATTTTTCAATCAATAAATACAAGTTTTAAGGGTAGGTAGTTGTTTTTTTTTGTACACAAGGTTGATATTTACAAACAAACAAAAAAATCTAATAAATTATAAAGTCTGGGTTGTATCTGGATTTCAGTTAAGGCTTGATTTTGCCAAATGTATTGATATGTGTGTGTGAATTTAGATATTCACCCCCTTTCGCTCGCAATTCAACTCCAAGATACGCCCCTGTATATCACTAAATAAACGAGACATTATTGCACAAATTCACCACCACTGTTGTCTACAATTTTCAAATAATCCAGAATTAAAACGAAAAAAACAAAAACAAAAAATTGTAACTATTTCAGTCTTTTCAGGTATTCAATAATGATTCTATACTGAATGGATTTAATCGTCGACTCTTATCATCATGTTGGTGTGGTTGTGTTAAATCAACACCATTATCATCATCATCATTTAAATTTGATTGATGATGATGATGATGATTGTTAAAAATATTCGGTTGATTACTATTACTACAATTATTGAAATTTTCTGATTCAGCACCAGAATCACCAACAACATCAATATCACTACTATCACTATCTATACCATCTGTTGTTGTACCACCAACACCACCACCACCACCACTACCACGTTGTGATAAATATTCACGTTTTAATGATACCAAATCAACGGCAATACCTTTGGCACGTAATTTCCTCGCTTGACGTTCTAATGCTTTTTGTAGTTTTTTACGACGGCGGGCACGTTCACGTGCACGTAATTCAGCTGGTGGTATTGGTTCACCGGAACAGGATTGTGGATGGGCGTTGTGTGCCGGCCGGCCAGGACCTTTCTTCGTATGCTCCTTTTTACGCCATTTAGCACGCCGATTCTGGAACCACACCTGCAACCAAATCAACATCATCATGTAGAAAAACAATAATAATAATAATAATAATTGATGATTTATATCATTCGAGATATTTCCGAGTTTTTGGTTATAGGAAATGATAAGGGAAAAGTTTTAGTTTTAAACGTGCTAATTGTTATCAAGATAAGACCAATTAATATTTCAACTGTATAGAGTCTGATAAGAGAGTAGGTTTTGGAATTGGGGTTAGGGGTGTAGGGGCGATTCTAAAAGAATTAATTGTTTGGGTAGTTTTGCTATAAATCACAAGCTATAAAGTTGGAAAACTCAAATATACAGGGCTGTTTTTTTGGTGTGAAGAGTTCGTCGATTCTTAATCGGACTTTCCAGTACGGTAAGCCGTGATTGCTAGCCAATACTGTTTTTTTTTTGCGGTTATTGGCATCGTCTGTGAGTACTTTTACTCATCAAAACAACAGAGATGTAGCTTCAAAAAGCTCCAGAAGTCACGCTGGAACCTATTTTATTTTTTTAAGAACTAACTTCAAAGAAAATGCCGTTATTGGAAGAAACGTTCTGTATAAATGATTCTTGTATGGAATTCTTTATAAATTACTTCAGAGCAGACTCAGTAATCTCTTAAGTGGAGCATCCTCGGAAATAAATACAGTGAAGCTTCTCTAAGATGATTATTGACATTATAAAAAGATGGTCGACTTAGTGAACACTATACTAAAAGAAAAGATATACTCGTTTCTACAAATGGTCATCTTAGGTAAGTGATTATAGATATAGGGAAACGATTAATACAAAAGTTGCAACCTCTCAAGTGTAACACCCTGTATAGAAGTAGTGTTTGTTTTTTTTTGTCACATTAATTTCAATTATTACAACTTTTCTTAATTATTTTTATTTTTAACATTTAGAATATACAGAAGGGTAGTTAGGATGTTGACGATTGTCAACAACAATAACAACAACAACAACGATGATGATGATGATGATGATATGACGATCAAACGTAAAAGAGAAATTAAATGAAAATTAGTCTCAGTTTTGGGCTTCAATATTGCTTGACATCACGCTAGCTAGCACCCCAAAGGCACACCACTATAATTAACATGGTAATTTGGGGGCGTGATGTTGGCTGTATGTCTTAGCTTGGCGTGTAGTGGCTAACTTGATACATCTATGTTGTAGGAGTAGTAGTAATAGTAGTAGTAGTTGTTGTTATTTCAACTAAAGCCGTTTACACAACGCCCTAGGGTTCATTTTGGCACTATCATCATCTCAATATAGTCTACATACACATCCATACACACCTTTATACACATAAATATATATATATAGTAATATTATGGTTGTAGTTTATTATAATTGCATGATATACATATAAATTGATTGTATGTGTAGCTAAGGTTGATGACTTCATATATGCGAAACATTAAATACGTTGATTACTTCATTTGGTGATGCTTGTTACTCTTTTTATTTTCAACAATCTATATATATAGCTATCTTTTTTCGATGTGCCGATCTATCTATCTGTCGATTGGATTTCAATCGATTTAAAAACAATATAGCCAAAAAAGAAAAAGACTTTAGAAATGTTGTGTGCATGTGTGGTATCTTATTGGACGATTTCTATCCACTTTTACCAACATCTATTGATCTCAAGAGAATCCCAATACACTTTCTCTCTTTTTACCCTTCGTTCAACCTTACTGACCTTAGTATATACGGATTCGGACTGAATATTCCCCAAACATGTGTTACCACCTTATTTGTTATCTTTCCTGACAAGTTGTTGAGTTCCACCACCACCACCACCACCACTACTACAAGTTGAAGTAAGTATTTATATACTAGGGGTGAGTTCTTTTTTTCCTCTTCTTTTCTTAACTATATACTTATAGTTTATATTAAATACAAGATTGTTATCAAGAAAAAGACCACGCAAATATGGATATAGTTTTAGTGTGTAATTATCGTTGATTAGATCGGAGTGAATGAATAAATTAGGGCGATTTTCTATGGTGCATATTTATAGAATAGAGAATTGGGTAAATTGAATAAAAAAAGGGGTTGTTTTCTATGAAAATATCAACAAAAAAAATAAAGATCGATTTTTCATATGTTAAAAATCACTTCACCAAATAGGAGCTCGTGTCACTATCTAACATTATAATTTGAAAATAATTACAGAAATTATGGTAAAAAGATAGACAGAGATAGATAGAGATTATTAAAGTTAATTATTATTACAAAACTGGAATAATAGTGAAATAATAACTTTATTTAAAACGGATCGTCTTAAGTTGTTTTTGTTTTTTTTTAAAGGAAAACCAACGCTCTATATAGCTGAGTAACACGAAATTATGTGATAAATATGTAAATCACTAACACATCGTTCTTATTATCTTTTTTTTTATAAAATAATAAGATAGATAGAAATTAACAATTTTCCAGTAAAATGATCAAGAAACAAATTTACATTCACAATTACAAAATTACTAATTATCATAAACCTTTATAAGGGAGCTAATAGTTTTTTTTTCTTCCTCCCAAACATTATTATTATCAAACTATAGATACAGTGGTCTCTTTATTGTATAATAACAAGTTTGAAAGGTATGTTCCTACCAACGGTTGGAAGTTATAATGTGCGCGCGCACCAAATTCACAACTATACTCTGACATCTATCGAGAACAACTGTTCTTAAGAGTGTAAGTTGTCTTATTAACATGGCATTAGCTTTAAGTCACCGGCAATTTACAGGTGGTGTTAGTGTAGCATTAAAATCATATTTAAGTAGGTACTTACCGCAACTCGACTCTCTTTTAAATCTAATCGCATAGCTAATGCTTCACGCATAAATACATCCGGATAATGGCTAGCTAAAAATGCGCGTTCTAATTCTTCTAATTGCCAACTATTGAAATTCGTCCGACTGCGTCGTCTTTTTGATGCTGCACTTTCTGAATCACCACCTTCACCACTACTACCTGCTCCACCTGTAATAAATCAAACAATAATCAATTATCGATTGATTCCATTTCTCTATATTACTATTGTTGTTGTTGTTGTTGTGTAGTGAATTGAATCAGTTTCAATTGTGCTTTTGATTTAGGTTTGGTTATTGTGATTGGTTCGATTAGTGTGATTGTGATTGTCTATATAGATTTACAAATAAATAGATGGGTGTGTATTTGTGTATATCTACATACATATAGATATCGTCTCGTATATTGTAATGATTGTCGTGTGTTGTCCACCGACGGACAACACACAACACTATAACAAATCGTGTTGAATGTTAACTGGGGGCCTTATCAATTTGTAACGATTACAGTTTAGCACCCATCTAAAACATTAATGTTTTACTAAATAGTTTGTGTTTGAATTTAATGGTATTTAGTTGTAATTGCCAACAATACCAATCAAACAGATAACAACATGGTTTTGTATGTTGTTTGTTTAAATAAAAGACAACTGTCGTATATTTAATGTATAGATGTTAGTTATTTGTTTTTGTTTTGTTGGTTTTGTTCTCTACCCGTATATACCTAGCAATTGACAACAATTGTTTGCTTGTTTTATAAATTTTAGAAATTGTCACTTTATGTAAAATTATTACCCTTATAATTATACCTACGAATTAATTACCGATACCGACATTTCGACAATTGTGCCGATTTAATGGTAATTAGTCGACATCTGCCTCTTTTACAATTGTCTCGCTATACCGATACGTACAGCACAACATTAGGGTGCAGGCTAACGGAGCGACTACTACTGACACGCTACTGTAGGTGGCGCCACTAGACGTGGAAATCGCGCACACTCATTGCTTGCGAATAAGCGGGGCCAGAAAAATTCTTTTCCGTATAGCGCTATAGTTGTATCTACCTTAATCCGGTTCTGTTATACATTGAAAAAACAACAACAAAATCTGTAAGAAATGTTCTGATAATAATAAAGGAAAGAACTTTAATCCTATCAAGTCATAAACATGGATTAAGCTCAACAGAAGAAAAAGAGAAATTTACCTAACGAAATCGACTGGAAATCATTATTATTATTATTATTATTATTATTATTATCATTATCATTGTAAAAGAGAACGAGATAGATATAGATAGATAGATAAATGCGTGAACAAATCCATTACAAACAGTAACATTTATATTCTTCGTATCTTTAATGTCACGGGACAAACTTTTTTTTCGTTCTTTTAAATTGAACGACAACAAAATTAATATCGTTCTTTTGATATTTAATAGAGATAGAGATAGATATACAAAACGATTAAAATATGAAATGAAATACTTATATATAGAGTTGGCGGTGATTGCTGTGATGTATGTTTCAAGATTAGTTTGGATTAAGTCTTTTCAAGAACTGTGCTGCAAGCCTTTCAAAAGACTTTCAATTATTCCCATTTATATTATTGGTAGAATAATCAAAGTTGGCTTTGTATGTGTGTGTGTGTGTGTGTGTTTTGTCATTTTTGTTTTTTTATCCCCCACTCACTCTACAATTCGAACATGTATCACACAGTAGGCTGTGAATCTTGTAATTGTATAGTAATACGAAAATGACTCGATTTGCAATTAAAAGAGGGAGGCAACATGCCCAATAGTTTCACCAGTCAAGTTGATCAATCCGAATTTGACACATCATAAATGAGTATTTAGCGTCCAAAAAACTGCTGTATTTATTTGGTTGGACAGTCAAAATCCGCTATAGTCTGTCGATTGATTTAAGTCTTTTTGACTTCAACACTGACAGTTTTTAAATCAGTAATTGTAGCTCATGTAATTATGACTTGACTGTCACATTAATAACGTTTTGGGCGTTATCAAACTTTTAATTTGGATTTTTTTCACTAAATTAAACTTTCTGAATGCAACTCACCCTTGCCACAAATTTTTGGTATAAATTAAATATATCGATAAGGGTTGTTTTTTGAATATTTCATCATCAGAAAAATCTTTTATATAAAACTATGTAATCTACCCTATTGTATTGTTGAAAAATTGTCATACACCTCCTATCCAAATTACTATCACCACCATCACCACCCCTTATATTCCAATTTTCTACAATATTGTTGAAAAGATTCACAATAATAGTTTTGGTGGTAAGTTGTAGTTGAGGGTGAAATCTCTAGAAACATTGTTACCATATCAAAGTACATTAGTTTAGGATTACTGTTAATCTAATATTTCCTCTTATTCTAGAGGGTTGGATACGTACACTCACACACAAACACACAGATTTCTACAGGGTGGTAGAGGGATGTCGGGCTTATCAACTCAACAACAAAACAACAACCAATAGTATTTTTGGTATGTTAAAAGCTTGAATAGAACAAAGATAGACAATAAGAACAGTATAACACGTTTAACTTTTAGTAAAACGGGGTTGGAATTAGAATTAAGCTTGTTTTCGGTGGTAAATACCCTATTTGTTACGCGTGTCGCTTTTAATTTTATTTATTGGTTGCGGATTAAGCGTACGACATACACACAAACACACACACACACACACACACAATTACAAATAGAAACAGGCTTTTCTTTCTGATTTGATGATAATGATAATGATGATGATGATGATGATATGGGTAGGTAAAACTGCATCTTTTCTCTCTACAATATAATTAATGATAATGATAATAATGATAGTGGAATTATTAAAAGTTTTTAATTAAATATGCATACCGACCGGTTAATAATATTTAATTATTATCGTTTATTATCAAATATGAATTAATTAGAAACAGAGCAGAAACAACAAAAATTAAACAAAAACAAAAACAAAACAAAAAAACACCGAAGAAAAGTCTGTTGATAGTAGCATTTTGAATTGATTGTTAAATGGAGGCTCGTTATTTTAATCACATATAAGACGCATTAAAATATTATCAGATAGAATAATTATAGTGGAGTGTATCGAAGGAAATCGTCGACTCTTAACAGTTCTACAATAAAACCAAAAAAGGAAAAACACCAAGCTAAAATTATATCTTGAATACATAATTATCGTCAATCAAGAAACTTGTAACAAAATTGATTCTCAAAGTTGATCAAGAGTGAGATCGATATATAACGGAGAAACTACTCAATTAACCATTTTTTGTTTTTTAAATAAATTCAATAACTCTGCTTATACTCGGTCTAGTTGCCATCAGCCGACTTGACTTTACATCATAATAACAGCGCCATCTATCCTTGTTTTACTATATCGAATACAGTTGAAATAATTTGAACTATAGTGGTGTAGATATAAAAATTGATAGAGTAAGAGAGATAGTTTTCAACCCCCTAGCTATTCCAAGTTAACCACCCCCCTATATAGCTGCTACAATACAATAAATCCCAAGTTACGTTTTTATTTCTTGATGATTTATATTTGGTATTAGGCCACTCTACTATACGTTAACCTTCTGATTTGTTCTATACAATAATAATAGAGTTTGGCTGGTAAATGGGGCTCGTGGGGGTGATAGTTCAACGTCAACATCAAAGAAATATATTTGTACACACACACATACACACACACAATGAAAAGAAGATAGAAAGAGAAAGAATGAATGATTTTTCTGTCTGTAAAGGTATAGGTATAGAGAGGGTTGACTCTCAAAATAGGGGTATATTTACCCTTCTGACTCAATTTACCGCTACATTATAGTTGAAACAATGTTTTGGTTAAAAGTAAATCTACATTAACCAGCAAGAGGGGTGTATGTATATGTGCACGTGTGTGTGTGTGTGTGTGTGTGTGTGTGTGTGTGTATATTAACCTAAATAAAAAGACACAAGAAATGAGATCAAATCAATTTTAAATAAGGGTAGTTTTCATTTATATTGTTATAGTCTATATTTCATCCCCTAAAATACAAAATTCTACTATGTCGTTGTTGTTTTTTTGGTTTTGGGTTATTTCAATATATTTCATCCCTTATCTGGGCAATATATCAGCGACGAGCCAATTCGAAAAATTGAATAAATCACAAATCTTCTTGTTGTTTTCATTGTTGTTGTTGTTGTTGTTATGATTCACCCTTTATGATAAATTTTGCCCATATTCTATTTCTTCTTATCATAGAAATAAATTGATTCTACTGGATTTTAATATTTATTTTTATCTATCGAAAATTATATAGAATTTCGGGGGTAGTTATAGATTGCTTATCTTGATTACCTACACCCGAAAAATGGGGGTTGTACAATTCCTATTCTTCTTTCTATTAATCACAAATTTGTTACGGATAATTCGTATTGGAAATCATAACAACAACAGGCAGGGCCGCCAAAAGCGAGACTTGGCCCCGGTAAAATTCGTCCACGGGCCCCAAAAAATGACGTTTCATTATAATTACAACGATATCGGGGGCCTTAAAACATCCGGATTTCGGTAATTTGTACCGGCTGTGCCGTACCCACTTTTGTCGGATCTGTATACAGGACGTCTCATCTAACTGCAACAATTTGTAGATTCGTCCTAAAAATTTCTATATAACGGACAGTTTTGCAACAATCCTGTATATCTGGAGATAGGTATATATCATTTATAAATTTTCTATTACTATAAAGTTATTATAAACATTTATATATGCATGCATATAAGTAATACTGGAACGATCTAGAGTTACAGTACAATTAGCGATAAATTGGATTTTAATATGCGGAATGTCTTATTCCAAACTTCTATAATATACCTATATTTAATGGTTAATATACAACACGTCCCAATAAAAACTTAAAAATTTCTGTCTTTAGGTAGCTATGCATCAAGATTGCTATGAATCAACAATTAAAAAATGACACAACATGATTGGTTGTAAGCTAGAATTAAAAAGTTTAAACCATTGCTGTGATTGGATGAATAAAACCGCCTCTATTCTTTGTTTTATCTATCTACCTATATCTGTCAATCATTCTATTCAATTTTGGTCAAGTCAATTTTGATTAATCATATTTAGATTTTTTGGGGTTTAATTAATATAATTCTACTACTTATAAAAAGAATTAGGAATTTGTAGACCGAAACCGGTTACAATTTAATCAATTTTTTTTTTGTGTCGGTATGTGTGTATGTGTCTTTGTGTGTGTTAACAAAAAGTTGTATTTCAAAAATTAATTATACATAGAATGGTTCGGTAATTTATATAATTAACGTTCACAATTGACGTTTGATTAAAAGATCTTTAAATAGATGTACGTAATCTGTAATTAGTGCCATTTTTTTTTCTATAAAAATTGAATTCACACCTTTTGAGTCGGCAAAAGTACATTGATTCGGTAAAAGATGCGACACCATAGTTTAATTCGTTATAATCGCGTGATGTAAACTTAGTTAATTAATTTGTAATATTGAATCTACGAAAATACAGAGTGTCCCATTGAATTTTATAGTTTTTCCATAATTGCAAATTAGCGCTATTCTTTCCTCTATTTTCTTCTTTGATAAATCAAAGAACATTTTGAGAACCTTATCAGGTGTTTATCGCAAAATTTAATTTACCTTTTCCTGTATGTGTATCACTGCCACTATCCTCGGACGGTGGTCCTGGTTGTGTACGTAATGTATGTCCATGACTGGCGGCGGCAGCAGCAGCCGCCGCTGCTGCTGCTGCTGCTGCAATACCAGGTGGAAATCGTGGTCGATTCAATGGTGTAAATGCTCCTGGCATACCTAATAAACTGGCCGCCGCACCAGGAAATTGTAATAATGGTGCCCATGGTGGTCGTGGTGCTGTTAAATGTGCTGCAGCTGCTGCATATAATTGTAATGGTGGTGGTAACACCCCCGATTCTAATACCATATTGTATTTGGGTTGTTGTTTTCAATTTTAATTAGAAAATTGTTAGGTGGTGAGGAACAAAACAACAACAACAACAATGAGGAAAAGTCAAACACTACAAACACTTCTTAACATTATTGTTTTGATTTTATTAATTATTTAATAAACAATAACAACACTATTACTATCCGACGGCTTTTCTCCCGCTATTCGTTTTTAGTTAAAACAGTTGAATTTTATAACCGTCAATTGTTTCATTAGCCAACTATAACACTGAAGAACTCTCATTTTTATTATTATTTTAAAACAAAATCAATAAATCACACATTTTATTATTTACAAAAATAACAAAATAATACAACAAAAAAATCACTAAATTTCACTAAATTAACACTAAATTGTGTTTATTAATTGTTTTTCTATTATTGTTTATATACAAAACAAAATAAATAAATAATAAACAATTGAATTATAGCAAAAATTCACGGCCGACTAGATTTTCGAAATTAATTGAAAAGAAAATTATTATAGTAGTCCATGTGTGGAAACAAGTGAATAACGTTTATGTCTGTATCGTTAGCCAGTTGGAAGTTCACTAACCATTCGATAAACGTGTAACTGTTGAAAGGGCGTTCCTTCAACATGATTCTCTATTACAAAATTCTGATTGGTTCAATATAGTCACGCCTACATCATGTTATACGGATTAAACGCCTGGCTATACGCAACAATCATACACACACATCTACACACAATATTATCCCCACCATTACCGGAATTTGAGAAACAGTTGAATTTCTACAAAATAGAATTATACCACAGATCCAGGGCCGATTTGATTAATTTTGTTTTAGGATAGCCAAAAAAAAAACTACAAGATCAATTAGAACAATTGAATATTAATTTGTGATTAATTAATTAATCAAGTTTTGATAAAAGTTGCCACCACCACAAATAACTTGATACATGGCAACTGATACAATTAATAATTAATTTAACGCCAATTAACGGTAGTTTTAACCTTTGAATTATCGTTTAATAATAATGAGGGGTTGAATTTGAAATTGATCCTGCTGTATGTACAGATTCCATGTTTACACAATAAATATTACCTAGAGATATAGGTAGAGTAGGTGGTTGAAATTCGAAATGGGGTGGTGGTGGTTGACATAGAGGGATAGGATCACAAGCTATGACAGGTCACTTTAGTTGCGATGATTGATGTTAGTTGTATCGTACTGAATATTTATAGATGCGTTATATAATGTTAAGTCAGTGGTGCGAATCGTTGATTTGGCAAATATTTAACATCGAAACAAAACAAAAAAAAATATATAAGGGTGTTGATAGAGAGGGGGTGCTAGTAATGATCAATTCTTGCAAATTAAAATCAATACACCAAACCATTATTATTATCATCATGATCATCATCAAGAATATTATTGTAAATGAGAAAAGTAAAATATAAGGGTGAAAATGGCATTTAAGTGCCGGATATGAAAGATAACACCACCTTCTCTACCACCTTTAGGTATATGTATGTTTGGTTAAAATACAACAAAAGTGGTAGAATGGCAGGAAATGATACTCCAATGCCATTAGTTGATTTCCTGATATTTGAGAGAAAAATCAACACACTTTTAGGTATACAAGGGTTGAATATATGTACCTACAACTGTATACAGATGGCGCTGTTATAATTCTATAATATAACCAAGTAACATCCTGTATATATAAATCGTTAAATCGCTATAATTCATTCATACATACATACCTATATACAGTGAGTAGACAAGATATGTATAACATGAGAATCACCCTGTATATATTTCATTTAATTGTAAATTGCCTCATGTTTATCATAACTGGTAGCAATAGACATGTACATTAAAACCAGCAGGAGAACATTTTAATGATTTCTCACGTTTCTAACTAACTGAATTTTAATTATCACAGGTATACCTATAGAAGAGGATCGATGTTGTTGTTTTTTCTCCTATTTTGATACAACATTTGATTGAAATTTGATTTCAACCCTCTAATGAACAACAACAACAACAGAAAAAAAAACAACAAAATAGGCAAACTTGACACGACAATCAGATATAAATCCCTAACGGTGTTTGTGTTGGTGTTGGTGTTGGTGGTACACACAGTAGTTCATTTGTTTTAGGGATGCTTGCGGCTGAACTCTACTACCAAAATGCACCACCATTTTCATCTTGATTATATTACCAGATTAGAATAGAGGGATGGAAATAAATTCGAATTGCTGAATTATCGCAATATCACCCCTCTTTTGTTACTTACGGATTTTTATTTGTTGTTTTTTTTTTTCTCCTACTCTGCTGTGTTTAATTTGAAATAATCAAGTGTCAGTTGGTTGTTGTATGTTTTTGTAATTAATTAAATGGCAATAAATTTTCTTGTTGATCTGTAATTATGTGGAGAGTTAGAGTTAGTGTGTGTGTGTGTGTGTGTGAGAGAGAGAGAGAGAGACAGATTGGGGCTCAGAGCGACATTAACAAGGCGACAAAATTAAATTCACAGAACATTAATAACTCGAACTTTCGAACGACGATGGAATCTTAACGCGACAAGGATAAATATTTTAACACACAGTTAATTTAACATTCAAGTCCTTAAGTTTATTAAAATCCACTAACCGGATTTGTATATACCTACTTACCTAAGTATAATTGTAAATATATGCCTATATCGAACTATTTACAGGATGTCGATAATGTTAGGTATCTTTATCCCTATCTCTAACATTGATTAACTGTCATAGGAAAAGTGTCGAATGGATAAAAGACCATTTCCAAATTGGCTAATGAAACTATAATAAAGTAAACCACATAAAGTTTGAAACATTCAATCTGTTTTAATCAACTTTGTGGATATCATCCGTCGTCCCGTATACTAACAACAATCACAACAAAGACAACCGAAAATTCTCCCCCTTTATTTAAGACAAAGATGGCAAGTTTGGTGGTATACATACACATATACACACACACACACACACACACGTATTTAAAGTTACGATAGCAGAGTTTCACTTGTCTCTCGTTAATTGTATTAGTTGGTCGCTTCCTGGTGCCTCTCAATCTCTACATCCGGTCTGTTATTTGTTGTTTGTAAATTCCATTAAAAACTCAACATCTTTCATTTGGACGTTTCTATACATTTCAAAATGGCCGCCTAGGGTGTCGTCAACGTAATTACAAAATGAATTGTCCAATGGCGGGATCTCGGTTGCCATGACAGCCCTTGATTAAAACAAGCGAATGTCTCCGTCATCGTCGTTTTAGTCGTTGGTGGCGGTGGCGGCGGCGGCGACGGCGGCAGCGGTGGTGGCGGCGTCTCTACACATACACACTTGATATACTTATACTTTGAAAATATTACCATGGTAACCCTAGTATAGTGCCACCACTATAGATGTCTCACGAGACGATGATTTTTCGGTTGAGGATATAGGCACTTTAGACACAACGTCTTTTATTTTTTATTTTTTTTTGTTGTTTTTGTTTTAAACAGAGGGATGAAACCGTTTATTTCAGTTACTTGGTGTTTCTAGTTGATGGATGTTGTTTAATTAGTTTTTATAGCTCTAACCTTTTCTCTTGTTATCGTTTTATTCACTCTATGATTGCCATCCAAGTGCATAATTAAAAATTTTTTCATTTTTGTTTTAATATTATTTTTTTTGTTTGTTTTTGTTCCACCACTAAATCTCTTGTTGTTGGTTGTTATGGTGCACAGATGAGGGAGGGTGTGGGACTTTTGATATAATAACAACCACTCTAACTACGGTGTTATAATTAATTATTTTAATTACGCTACTGTTTGTTTCGCGCAATGATGAACATTAATCAAGTCCTAATTTGAATACTAATTGGTAACATTAGGGTAGTGTGGGAGGGGGGGCGACATTTCAGTTCATCTTCATTTGCAAATTCATCCCCAAAGTAAAAGAAAAAAAAAAACGATGATTTTTCGAATATAACACCACAATTCATTATATAACCCTCTCGATTTTCTAATAAAATCCTACTATATAGAAAGGGGATGATTTGTCATTTGAATTATATCGAAAACAGATTGACATCCACCACCAGTTCTAGATAATAATGTTGATTTTCTGTTGAGATTGTTATCAGATCAAAGTACCATATGTGATGGATTATGCCACCCTTCTAATGTTAGTTTAACATCCCCTGCTCATCCATCTATCCCTGCATGATGATGTTTAGTGGGAATTCTTTAAATTTCATTTAAAATTATCAATTTATATCAAAGACGATTGTAGATAAAAATCCAATTACAAGAGACGATTATCTTGTTCTGTATATCTGACCCTGTGTGTATAATTTCTCCCCTGTTTTTGTTTTTTTTCTTCTTCGTCTTCTTCTTCTTCTTGTTGTTATATTCTTTCTCTACAACCATCTTCATCTTCATCTAGTTTATGATTCTTATAAATTTCCTCCTTGTAATCCCTCCTTATTCTCTCTCTCTCGTCCTCCTCCTTCTCCACCCGTCACAATGTAATCTTTTTCTTATTCTCCCTGCTATACACCTCACTACTCTCTAATTAAGACTTCATAATTTTTACAAAACCACCACCACCACCAACTATATAAATCGTCCGTTCTGATAACGGTATGAGAGAAGAAAATAAAGCGATAAATGTCAATTGTAAATCATTACGAAACGTGTAAAACATAAAGTTGTTTGCGGCTACGTTTTAATTTTCGTATGTGTCGGAAATTAAATTTACGCAATTTTAAGTTATAACGACAGCAGCTTTACAATAATAATAATAATAATTACAATTTTATTATTATCATTACAATAAAACATAGAAAACAAAACGAGATTGGTGGTTTTTATCTCGAGATTGTTCTTCGTCCGATAGTCCGGCCGGTCCGGTCATAGCGATCGATCATTGTCTCATTTCAGGGCGATCATCGCTTGGTTGCTTTCCATTTTCTCTAGTCGTTTTTCTTAACAAGAATAGATCGCTTTTTGGCGGTGGTGGCAGCAGCGGTGGTGGTGGTGGTGAGTTGTGTCGTTGTAACACCCTGTTCTCTCACTCTCTCGATAAAATAAGCCCTGTATGCTCGAAAATTCCCTTATAAAAGACAATAACTTATAATTTCCAAACAGTAAAACTGACGGGCGTTATATTGTTTGCAAAATGATGGCTGTTCTCTAGATGTGGCAGGATCAAGTCGGCTTTGTCACGACATAAAGTTCGCCGTCCCCAAACCGCCACACACACACACACACACACACACACACCTATATATATAAGACGGTATAAATCGCTTTAAAATAATGTTGTTCTGGAGTTAAACGCCTCCCGCTTCAAGTTGATTGCAACAACTGAGGGTTTTTTCTTTAATTCCGACAAATTTTTGTGAAAATTGCTCAATAATAGCGAAATATTCGCACGATATCCACACACACACACACTTATAATAAACGGGTCCCAGATTTAATGTATGTTAATACCATGTGATTTATGCGATGTTATCTCAATGTATAGTTGGTAATGTTCAGGATAGTAAATGGGGATTATAAGAGATGCATCCATCCGACACCCATCTATATTTATATAATATAGATAGATAAAATTCTTCATCCTTCCTTCACACTTTAATATACTTTAAACACTACAAAAAAAAAAATACGAAAAAAAATCAGATAATGGATGAATGGAGGAGGAGGCGGTGGAGGAGGATGGGCAAAAATGTAACAATATTGGGCGTGAGAAATCTGTCTATCGAGATAAATCATTTAATGATTTATATATCTACACCATCATACCATAACTGAGGATTTGTGGAAGAAAAAAACAACGTTTTTAATTAAATTTGATGGATTTTAAATTAAATTGTTGAAGAAATATTTCGTTCCATCTCTACCGGTTTCTATTAATAGTTTTAAGGGTTGATTCTACTTTTAAACAATCAATTAAGTGTCTCTCTTCAAATTTTTGTTGTTTTTGTTGCAATTTTCTCATAAATATGGGTTAGAGAGTGTAGTGGCGTTGTTAGTAGAAACATCCTGTATATTATTGTAAATTTTGTATAAATAGTGTTATATAACGATTGCAACAATCATTTTTCTCGTTCAATAGATCGATAATTATCGAAAAATAGTCAATAATTATTATTTGATTAATTATATGAAAGAATTACGATTTGTTTTTAATAAATTTTAAAATGATTGTAATAAATAATAAAACAATTGAATTATAAACAATAATATGAAATATGAGCAATTAAGGAAAAATACTGTTGATTTATACAATCAATTTTTTTTATTGTTATTAAACCGGACTTATTGTTTAAATATTTTTTAATTTATTGTTAATAGAATGGTTTTGTTGTCTTGGTTTGTTTTTTTTTAAAAAAAAAGAAGTTTTGTTATTGTTTTAATATCAAATCGATGTTTATCTTCGACGTTATTTTTTTTTTTGATAAAATAGAAGAAAACAAATTTTATGTAAATTGAACAGTACCAACCCCTGTCACGTAAAAGAATCTCCCAGATGGGGCGTGAAGGTGTAAATACTCTCAAACATATCCAACCAACACATCTTAAAAACCTGCACATATACACACAGAGAAAAAACAAACAAAAAAAAAACTACAAGACTCAAGAAAAACGAGATGCGTTTCCCAGTTTGTTTTATTGCAAGCTGAACCCTCAATAAACTGTCCCAGGGGTGTTAACTACACCAAAAAAATAAAAATAAAATCCTTATATAACACTCTATTACAACCACACAATAACTAAAAGACTGAATTACACGATATTATAGTGATTTTTGTTATACTATTTATTTTATAATTAAGGGTTCAACCTAGTGTAGATCAAACAAAACTACCCTATTACTAGATTTTCTGGTAGAGGGGGGATGTATTATAAATCCTATCTCATAAATCAAGTGATCTATCTATCAACGAGGTGTGTGTGTGTGTGTTGTGTCTCTCTAGAAGCTTAAGTGCTACCAGATCTTGGCCACGTGACTAGACACGTGACAACAAAGAGGGTAGGTTTATATGGCGTCATCAGGATTACAGCTAATAGTGTTGTTAATCCGTGAAGTGAACAAAACGCCCTCTATATATAGATATATAGACGGCGTTACTTCAGATCTTATCAAATATGACCATCATTAGTCTTTTTTTTTTTTTATTCGATATATTTCTCGCAGAGGGGGTTGGAAATTTGGAAATAAATAAAAAACGTGCCCCATAATCGAGGTGGATGATTTAGAGGAGAAATTTAAAATTTTTCGCTTATACAACAACAACAAGTAGTCCCAAGACTGATTCAGCTGAAATAAATCGAGATCTACACGTACGTGTATAGATACTTTTCAGAAATGCATTTAAACCGGAAATCGTTTCAGGGAGTAAAATTGCTGAATTTGCAACAACAACAGTTGAATATCGTGTATCTACTTAAAGGAAAATTTAAATGTTTACACACAAATGCCAACAATCATCCCCAATTATCGTGTTAAGTTAATTGAGGCTTATACAACCCTTAACCAAAGTGACAGTAGTAGTAGTATTGAAACTTTTCCCTATTATTTTCAACGACAATAAGGGGTGTGTATGTGGAGTTTCTGAAAAGCGCAATAAATATTTTTGTGGTCCTGACAAAAACCCAATTACACGACGTTATCCAACCAATTACTAAACGTGCGAGTGAGACAGTCCGTAAATATAGAGCATATAAGGGGGATGGTTTTAGTTGGCCCCTTGTTTATATTTGCATGAATTTCGTATACTGTGTGTAACAAATCTAAAATAAACTTCATACAACCACCAAGCAACAACCCCTCATCATATCCCAAACCTTTATCATTCTATCTTTGTCTAGTTGTGTCGTTGAAAATAAAAAAGAACAAGGGTAGTAGAGAGGGATTTATATGTGTTTGTGTGTGTGTGTGTATGTATGTATGTATGTATGAGAGACTCAATTTATTTTTGATGCGGTATATAATTTTTCCGGTCGTCGCGCCTCTCCAACTCCTCCGGGGACTCCATTCAATTTGTTACGTATAAATAATAACACGCTATGACGCACTCGAAAATGTCACGTTAATAAAATTCATATTGCAAAAATATAGATGAAATGACGGGTTTATTCAATTTCAACCCCCTTACCCTCACTGTGTACAGCGGCTAGGAAAACAGAGAGAAAAACAACAACCCCTTGTAATTACAGAATTTTCCTAAATCAGCTACAATTCCTCTTTTTTTTGTCAGACTTTCATTTTTAGTGTTTCAACCATTTCACCCTCGCTATTTGTGTGTGTGTGTGTGTGTGTGTGTGTGTGTTATTTTCATGAAGATACAAAGTAGGTACAAAGCACCTCAATAAAATCTGCTGAATGTCGTCGTGCGATACACCACCATCACAGTATAACGGTTGGTTGGTGAACTTAACTGTCTGATTTGTATTCTTGTAGCGAAAGCGCAGTTTCACAGGCTACTTGGCTACTCATGCCACCTAGTCTCACCGCGTAGTAGAAAACCACCCTCATCTCGATACAAGAGGGATCAGAGACGGCAGAAGAAAAAAAAACAACAGAAAAAAAACCTTATTTTACCTCTCTACCATCTTCCACATCATTTGACATACACCACACCATAGTGGTGGTGTTCTCCAAGAATTTTTAAAATTCAGCACAATTAATTCGAGAATTATCAAAAGACATCGATGGAATATTAATTGAAATCAAAATGGTCGATTATTGCCACATCATCACATTTAGTATTAAATGAATAATAAATGAAGATTTGTTTGGTTGATTGGAAAATTCTTCAACTATATTTGGGAGGAAATTTGGTTTTTTTTGTGTGTATTATTTCCATGGATGTCTTGATATAGAATCATCATAGAAAAATGCCTGGAAGCGCTATAAACGAACAAAATAGAAAAACGAAATAGATGGAGAAATATAAATAAAAAAAAAAACAAAAAAAGAAAATTGTGAAATGATTGGACGTTCCGGATTGAATAGTTGCGTGAGATGGTTCCATTTCCCCAAAATTCTTTTTTTATTATCATTCATTATTATTATTCTATTTTTTTTTTGATAAAAAAGAATTTTGTTTAATCATGAAATCGAGATTCCACACGCTAATTCAACAATTTCATTTGTTAACACCTGCTTTAAATGACTTGTTAAAAAGTTAACGAGCTAGAAAAGCAATCGGCTTCCGTTACGGACAACTTGATGGTTGTTTCTAACAATAACGGATATCCACCATTTCTGCTTGTAAATTGTCGATAATTAGCCGATAACAACAACAACAACAACAGCAGTGAAGGCATGTTCACATGGGAAGCGTGACACAACTCGCGCAATCGCTAATCGCATCATTAGCAACAAAACAGTAGTACGGAGGCGTGTCTACAGCTTGCGCAATCGCTGACTCGTAATCTTATTCGCTTGTCCACCAAAAAAACACAGACAGATGTCTGGCAACTATTTGCAAATTCATTTTTGTTTAATTTCGTGAATCAATTGTTATACAAACTTTACAATTTGCCATCTTTTATTTACAATTCCAATCAACAAACGAATTCAATTTAAATGTTGAAATAGAATTAATTTTCATTTCCAATTATTTCGATAATTGATGACAGACAGCAGTCTTTTCATATTGGAAATTAGGTCCCAGTACATTTCTAGGGTGTGAATTCTTTTTTTTTTTTTATTTATTTTGTTGTGTTCAGTTCTTCTTCTTCGTCTTCTCGTTCTCGGTTGATTTTAATTTGTTCTGACACTTATTTATACCAGAATGAAGATATAATTTACTGTAATAAATATTCCAAGTCGATGGTATACCCTTTCTTTTCAGTCTTCTACAGTTTTATTTTTTCTTCTTCTTCTTCCTTCTCGGTGTGTGTGTGTGTGTGTTAATTTTCTATTTTAGTCGTTCATTTCTTTTGTTAAGAATGAATGTGGGGGGTTTGATTTATTCATCTCTATACGATTATCGAATTAGTTCCAACTTTACATTTCAATCTATTTGAGATCTTATTCGGGCAACTTTTTTGTTATTCTTTACTTTGTTCCATTTTTTTTTCCTTTCATTCCACCACATCCATATTTTGTAATTTATTTAATTCTAATTAGTTTATAAATTAATTTCTTTTGATCATCATTCATAAATCGTCACGCAAATAGAGATAAAGATAGAGATACGTAATTATATTCAAATTATCAACGATATTCTCTATACAAATCTCTATTTTTATCTGATCTTATTGTACGGAAAAAAAAATGAGAGGAGAGATGTTAATAAATCATACAAGGTGAGAAAGAGATGTTGGTGATGAACAAAAGAAAAGACAACGCCGACTATGTCCATTCTAAATTAAATTATTCCGTTCCGACTGCCACA